>CAUYLG010048372.1:0-90823 GCA_963573385.1 Cacajao melanocephalus | reverse complement strand
TTTTGCACTGGTTTCTTCCCATTTTTGTGGATTTATCCACCTGTCATCTTTGTAATTGCCGACTTTCAGATTGGGTCTGAGTGGATGTCCGGCTTGTTGGTGATGAAGTTTTTTCTGTTTCTTAGTTTTCCTTCGGCGGATGCCCTTTCCCCACAGAGCTAGGCCTTCCCGGTTCAGCCGTGCTTACTGTGAAACTCAGTCCTCAGCGCTTCCAATTGCTGTTCTCCTTCTGGGGATGGGACTGGCCGAGCCCGACTCATAGGGCACTCAGTGCTGTATACTCCGCACCGAGAAGCGCCGCGCCACACTGGCCAAAAGAGTCACGCTGGCGACCCGTGTGGCTCCTCCGCTGGGTAGCTCCCAGTTTGTGGGCAACAGAAATTCATCTGAAAGTGCGGTGTCCACTCGCTCTCTGCGCTTTCACTGAGAGCTACAATCCTGAGCTGTTACTAATCCGCCATCTTGGCTCTCTCTCCGCCTGGTGATGAAGTTTTTTCTGTTTCTTAGTTTTCCTTTGGCGGACGCCCCTTCCCCACAGAGCTGGACCTTCCTGGTTTGGCTGTGCTTGCTGTGAAACTTTCAGTCCTCGGCTTTTCCAATTGCTGTTCTCCTTGTGGTGATGGGACCAGCCAGGCCCAACTCATAGGGCACCCTGTCCCGTATACTCTGCACCGAGAAGCACTGCACCGGGGCACCGGCAAAACAGTCGCGCCGGCCAAAATAGTTGCGCTGGCCAAAATAGTCGCGCTGGCGACCCGTGTGGCTCCTCCGCTAGGAATCTCCTGGTCTGTGGGCAACAAAAATTCGTCTGAAAGTGCAGCATCCACTCGTTCTCTGTGCTTTCACTGGGAGCTACATTCCTGAGCTGTTGCTAATCTGCCATCTTGGATCTCTCTCTCCAATTTTTGTATTTTTAATAGAGACGGGGTTTTACCATGTTGACCCAGGCTGGTCTTGAACTCCTGGCCTCAAGTGATTTGCCTGCTGCGGTCTCCCAAATTGCTGGGATTACAGGTGTGAGTCATCACACCGAATTGTTTCGTTAATTTTTGCTCTTATCTGTTTTTCTTCTATTTTCTTGGGCTTATTTTCATTTTTTCTTTTTTTTCTTTTTTTTGAGACAGAGTCTTGCTCTATCGCCCAGGCTGGAGTGCAGTTGCACAGTCTTGGCTCACTGCAGCCTCCGCCTCCTGGGCTCAACTGATTCTCCTGTCTCAGCCTCCCAAGTAGCTGGGATTACAGGCACCCACCACCATGCCTTGCTAATTTTTGTTTTTTGGTAGAGACTAAGTTTCACCATGTTGGCCAGGCTGGCCTCAAACTCCTAACCTCAAGTGATCCACCAATCTCGGCCTTCCAAAGTGCTGGAATTACAGGTGTGAGCCACTGCACCCTGCCTGCCATTCTTCTTCTAACTTCTTGAGATGACTGTCTATCTGTCTATCTACCTATCTATCTATCTATCTATTTCAGAAATAGCGTTTTCACTGTGTCACCCAGGGTGGAGTGCAGTGGCATAATCACAGCTCACTGCAGCCTTGACTTCCCAGGCTTAAGTAATCCTCCCACCTCAGCCTCCCAAGTATCTGGGACCACAGGTGTATGATACCACACCCAGCTAATTTTTAATTTTTTTGTAGAGATAGGATTTCCCTGTGTTACCCAGGCTGGTTTCAAAGTCCTGGGCTCAAGGAATCCTCCCATCTCAGCCTCTTAAAGTTCTGGGATTACAGGCATGAGCCACCAAGCCCAGCCCCTATTTTTTTTATTTAAAGAAACCTAGGAAATTTTCACTTTTTTTTTTTTTTAAAACTCTTTTCTAATCACCATGTGCTAGAAACTGAGAAGGAACTCTTAGTTGATTATTATTTCTTCTCGGACTCATGAGTTATTTAGAAGAGTGTTTCTTATTCAAAATTTGGGAAAATTTATTAGTTTTTGTTATTGATTCCTAATATAATTGCATTGTGGTCTAAGGACACACTGTCTACGATTACAATCCTTTTGAAATCCTTTTGACTCCATAGATGGTCATTTTAAAATAAATATTGCATGAACACTTATAAGAATATGTATTCTTCTATTGATAGGTGCTCTTTGTGTGAATGTATGTGTTTACTCACTACTTTCATACATGGCATTATTTGGTCAAATCCAGTAATTTATTTAAAATGTCTATATCCTACTGATTTTTTTGTTTGTTCTGTAAATTGGTTAAAAAAAAGCATGTGTTAAAATTTCCTATTATAATTTTGTATTTTCTATTTCTCCTTATAGTTCTGTCAATGTCTGCTTTTTACATTTTGAGGTTATGTCATTAGGCACATTGAGACAAAATTACTAAGAGCTTCCGTATGAATTCTTTTGTTATTGTCTCTCTCTCTCTCTCTTTTTTTTAATCTCTAGTAATGTTTTTTTTGGTCTGAAAATTTATTCTTTTTGTTATCACTATACTATTTTTCTTTTTTAATGTTGAAAAGGAAACTTTTCTCTTTCCTTTTATTTTCACATTTTCTCTAATTTTAGGTATGTTGCTTCTAAGTAGCATATATTTGGATTTTTTAAAAAGTATAGTCTGACCAGTCTTTCAATGGAAGCATTGGTAGTTCACTTAATGTAATTACAGGTATACATTATTTGCATTTAAGTCTAACACTTCATTTTGTGATTCCTTTGACCCATCTGTACTTATTTTTAATATTTTCTTGGGTGTTTTAGAGCAATTATTTTTATTTTTATATTATTTTCTCCCTGTTTGCAGTTTATGTACTTTATTGTTTTAGTAAATTTATAATATGCATACTTAATTTTCTAAAATTGAAGTTGGATTGATTCACTCTGCTCTTGTTTATACAAGGATCTTAATACACTTGAAGACTTGGTATTATCCTACAGTGCAAAAGCTGCTTAAATGCTCACCTTACTTCTCTGGGTTCTGGCTTTTCCTTAGATTGCTGACTTATATTCTCAGTTCTTCAGTGCTTTGAAGATTTTTTAAAATGTAGCATTTTTAGTTTTTAGTGCTGATACAAATAATATAGTCTGTCATCTTCCTAGGAATGAAGTTCCTTATTTGTGTGCTTTCTGTGAACTGCCTACTTTTAAATTTTAAATAGAGTTTACAGTTTTTTAATTTACTTATAGACACTCTTTATGTGATCTGGATATCAACTCTTTGCAACATTTCTCCCAATCCTTTTATGTGCATATGATTTTTTAAAAGAAAATTTGATTGAACACAGGATGAGGAATCAAATCTTTTTCTATAAAATTAACAAACTTTATCTTTTAGGGTAGTTTTAGGTTCATAGCAAAATTGAATGGGAAACAGAGTTCTTATATGCCCCTTTTCTTTCCCCACACTTGGACATCCTTCCCGGAACCAACATACTACACCACCATGGTGTATATTTGATGAACCTACATTGACTCATTATTATCACCCAAAGTCCATGGTTTACATTAGGGTTCACTTTTGGTGGTATATATTCTGTATTTGTTTTTTTTTTTTTTCCTGCTGTTATCATTCGGTTCTAGTCGATAGGTTTTGACAAAGGTATAAAGACATGTGTTTACCACTGTAAAAAACAGTTTCATTGCCCTAAAAATACTAGGCTCTGCCTATTCATCCCTCCCTTCCCCCAACTCCTGACAACCACTAATCAGTTTATTATCCCCATAGTTTTGCCTTTTCCAGAGTATCATATACTTTTGAGTTATGCAATATGTAGCCTTTCCAGATTGGCTTCTTTCACTTAGGGGTGTGTGTGTGTGTGTTTGTGTGTGTTTTGATAGAAATGAGATCTCACTATATTGCCCAGGCTGATCTTGAACTCCTGGGCTGAAGTGATCCTCCTGCCTCAGGAGGAATATCCACTTAATTTTTTTGTATGCCTTTTTATGGCTTCATAGCTCATTTCTTTTTCATGCTGAATAATATTCCAAAGCCTGGATGTACCACAATTTATTTAGACACTCATCTACTAAAGGACATCTTGGTTGCTTCCAAGTTTTGACAATTATGAATAAAGGTGCTATGGACATCTTTATGCAGGTTTTTTTGTGGACATGTTTTCAACTCATTTGGGTTAATACCAAGAAGTGCAATTGCTAGACTGTATGAATAGAGTATGTTTAGTTTTGTAAGAAACTGCCAAACTGTTGGCAGCCATAAAGTGGCTGTACCATTTTGCATTTCCATCAGCAATGAATTAGAGTTCCTGTTGTTCCATATCCTTGTCAGCATTTGGTGGTGTCAGTATTTTGGATATTGGCCATTCTAATAGGTGTGTAGTGGTATCTCATTGTTGTTCTAATCTGCAACTTCCTAATGACATATGATGTGGATTATCTTTTCATATGCTTACTTGCCACCTGTATGTGTTCTTTGGTGAAGTGTCTTATTAAGGTCTTTTGCTCATTTTTAAATTGGGTTGTCTGGGTTTTTTATTGTTGAGTTTTTAAAGTTCCTTGTATTTTTTGGATAACAACCTTTTATCAGATGTCTTTTGCAAATACTTTCTCCTAGTCTATGGCTTATCTTTTCATTCTCTTCACATTGTTTTCCCTGAGGCAGAAGTTTTTAATTTTAATGAAATTGGCTTATCAATTATGTCTTACGTGGATCATACATTTAGTGTTGTATCTGAAAAATTACTGTCATACTCCAGGTTATCTTCTTATCAAAGGTTTTTCTCCTTTGTTATCTTCTAGGAGTTTTATAGTTTTGTGTTTTACATTTTGTGGGCATAAAGCTGATCATAATCTCTGTTATCATTTTCATGTCCATGGGATCTATAATGATGGCCCTTTTTTCATTTCTGATATCAGCAATTTATATCTTCTTTTTTTCTTAGCCTGGCTAGAGGCTTATCAATTTTATTGATCTTTTCAAAGAACTGGCTTTTGGCTTTGTTGGTTTTCTCTATTGATTTTCTGTTTTCAATGTCACTGATTTCTGTTCCATTTCTTTTCTGCTGTTTATGTTAGATTTATTTATACGATGAGAGCTTACATTACTGATTTGATTTTTCTTTCTTATATATGCATTCAATGTAATAAATTTCTCTGCAAGCACTGTTTCACTGCATACCATAAATTTTGATGAGTTGTATCTTCATTTTCTCATATATATATATACATATATATACACACATATTATATATATACATATATGTACACATATACACACATATAATATGTATATATGTTTTGTTTTGTTTTGGAGACAGAGTGTCTGTCACCCAGGCTGAAGTGCAATGATGCGATCTCAGCTCACTGCAACCTCTACTCTCCGGGCTCAAGCGATTCTCTTGCCTCAGTCCCCCCAACCCCTGAGTAGCTGGGATTATAGGCCGGTGCCACCAGGCCCAGCTAATTTTTGTATTTTTAGTAGAGATAGGGTTTCACCATGTTGGCCAGGCTAGTCTCAAACTCCTAACCTCAAGTGATCCGCCCACCTCTGCCTCCCAAAGTGCTGGGATTACAGGCATGAGCCACCATGCCTGCCCTCATTTTCATGTTTCAAAATATTTTAAATTTTCTCTCAAGATTTCTTCTTTGACCTATGTGTTATTTAGAAGTTTAAAATACCAAGTATTTTAAGGTTTACAGCTATCTTTGTTATTGATTTCTAGTTTAATTCCATTGAGGCCTGAGAATAGACATTGTATGTTCTTTGAAATGTTTTTAAAAATTTTTTTATGGCCCTGAATGTGGTCTTTGTGAATGTTTCATGTGAGCTTGGTAAGAATGTGTATTCTGCTGTTAACTAGTACTCAATAGATATCCATCACATCCAGTCGATTGACGGTGCTGAGTTCAACTATGTTCTTAACTGATTGATCTTCTGCCTGCTGGATCTGTCCATTTCTGATAAAGGAGTGTTGAAGCCTCTTACCATAATAGTGAAGTCATCTATTTCTCCTTGCAGTTCAATCAGTTTTTGCCTCACATTTTGATGCTGTCTTGTTGGGAGCATACTTAAGAATTGTTCTGTCTTCCTGGAGTTTTGACCTCTTTATCATTATATAATGCCCCTCTTTATCCCTGATAACTGTTCTTGCTCTGAAGTATTCTGTTTGAAATTAGTATATCTACTTCTGATTTCCAGGATCCCTCACAGATATCGAAATTCAAGGATGCTCAATTCCCCAAATAAAATGGTATAGTACTTCCATATAACCTACACATACTCCCATGTACTTTAAATCATCTCTAGATTACTTGTACCTAATACAATACAAATGCTATGTAAATAATAGTTGTATTGGGTTTTTATTCGCAGATTTTTGTTGTGTATTGTTAAAGTTTTTTTTCCCAGTATTTTCAAGTTGGTTAGTTGAATCCATGGATGTAGAGCCTGCAAAAATGAGGGAAGGACAGTTGCAATATGAAGTAGCATTTGGGACAGCAAGTTCACTCACCTTCAGTGTTCATTTTTTTATGTTGCTTATTTTTCTATCATTTCTCTTCCATGAGGTATACAATCAACATTTTTCAAGTTCTATTTTTAAAATTCTGTTGGAATTTTTGTTGGAAATTTATTGAATTTTTAAAAAAATTATTTATTTTTAGACAGTCTCACTGTTGCCCAGGCTGGAGTGCAACAGTGTGATCTTGGCTCACTGCAGCCTCTGCCTCCTGGGTTCAGGCGATTCTCGTGCCTCAGCCTCCTGAGTAGCTGGGACTACAGGTGTGGGCCACCATGCCCGACTAATTTTTGTATTTTTAGTATTGATGGGGTTTCACCATGTTGGTCAGGATGGTCTTGATCTCCTGACCTCGTGATCTGCCTGCCTCGGCCTCCCAAAGTGCTGGGATTATAGGCGTGACCCACTGTGCCTGGCTGGAAATTTATTGAATTTATAATTCGCTTTAGGAGGTATTCTGATATTTTATAATATGGGATCTTTCCATCTCAGGTTTGTCCATTTTTCAGATATTTTTAATATCCTTCAGTAAAATTTTATACTCTTAAGTAGGTTTTACAAACTCCTTTTATTAGTAGCATGCTTAGGTTAAATATTTTCATTCCTATTATGAACAGAGTTATTGCCCATTACATTTCTAACTAATGTAACTAACCTGTAATGGGATTACAGGTGTGAGACACCACAGCCGCCTGGCCTGCTTTAAAAAAAAAATTACTCAAGTTGTCTCATCTTTGGCCAGTGGGAGCCTCTTGCAGTTAACTTCTGAGTCCTATTGATACTGCCTCAGGATTCTTTTTTTTTAAAGAGATGGGGTCTTGCTATGTTGCTTAGGCTGGTTTCAATCTCCTTGGCTCAAGCGATCCTCCTACCTCGGCCTCTTGAGTAGCTAGGACTATGGATGTATGCTACTGCACCTGCTGGTTGTTTTTTCAGTGTTTTTGTACAGACAGGAATCTTGCTGTTTGTTAGGTTGCGGTTTCCACAATTATTTTGCACCAGCCTAATATATTGCTCAGGTTGGTTTCAAACTTATGACCTCAAGCAATCCTGCTGCCTTGGCCTCCCAAAGCACTGGGATTACAGGCACGAGTCACTGTGTTTGACCCTCAGGTATCTTTGATAGCTTCCTAGCTTTCAAATTTAGACAAGATGCTCCAAATTCTTGCTTTTATTTCTTGCCAAGACCAGACATTAGTCATTTCTCCACAGAGCCCTAATTCTGTATTCATTACTAAATTATTTTTTATTTCCTTTTGCTCTGAGTTAGAGGGGATTATTTTTTGGGCAAGCCTTGCATTTAAAAATGTATATTTTAGTACATGATGGTAAAAATACACCTACAATCACTCCTGTTGAGATATACTGACACTTTTGGTCAATGATTCGTATTTAAAAGGGATAAATCCTTTCATAGTCCTAAGAAGACTTGCATGTTTTCAAACCAAAGAAAGCTATTCTATATTTTTCTCCCAATGTCCCAGTTTTTACCTTCTGTTTAGATACTGGAATTTTGGGACACATCCCTATATCACTGAGCTTTCCTTGATACTTTCTCTGTTACTACATTTTGGCTGGATCTGAGATGCCTTGTGATTAATTATTCTACTGACAGCTTTATTCTTCAGCTATATCTATCTACTACTGAGCTTTAAAAAAAAAATTGGATGGGCGCAGTGGTTCACGCCTGTAATTCCAGCACTTTGGGAGGCCAAGGCGGGCGGATCACCTGAGGTCAGGAGTTCAAGACCAACCTGGCCAACATGGTGAAACCCCATCTCTACTTAAAAAAAAAAAAAAAAAAACAAGAACTAGCCAGGCATGGTGATGGGCACCTGTAATCCCAGCTACTCCAGAGCCTGAGGCAGAAGAATTGCTTAAAGAGGGGCGGAGGATGCAGTGAGCTGATACTGCACCACTGCACTCCAGCCTGGGTGACAGAGCAAGACTCCTCTGTCTAAAAAAAAAAAAAAACAACAAAACAAGACCACAAAACTTTAACAACCATAATTGTAATATCTAAGATTGGATTGGTTCTTTTATAATCTGTACATATTTTACGGCTATATCATCCTCTATGCTCTTGGGATGTTAAATACACTTGATGTTTTCTTTATGCTGTTTTTTGGACTTTTTTTTTCAAAAGGTTTGTTCAGGGCCTTTCACATTACTGGCTTTCTTCAAATATTTTGGTGATTCATAGTTGTAATTTTAGTTGCTCATTTTTGTATTTGAGAGCCTCTTATTATATGCCGTATCTGTTTATCATAGCCTGTGATGAGTGGTGGGATGTGTTGTGTTGAGGACATGCCAATATTTTGGTTCTGGATACAGCAGTCCCCCTTATTTGCAGGGAGTACATTCCAAGACCCCCAGTGGATACCCGAAACCATGAATAGCACTCAACCTAGCGGCTGTCAGTTGGAACGTTTCCATTCGCATCTTCTGCCCACAGGTTTAATGCTTTTTGCACCTTAACTAAGTGCTTACCTGCACTGTGGGGTAACTTCTGCAGTTTAAGATACACAAGAAAACCAGCAACTTAAAACTCATGAATTACTTCTGGAACTTTCCATGTAATATATTTGGACTGTGTTGACCATGGGTAACTGTGGAAAGCAAAACTATGGATAAGGGGGAACTCTAGTGTATAGGCTTCCGTTCTCCTCTTGAGGGCCAGCAGGTGTCTGGGGACACTGCCCTGCTTTCCCAGCTCTAGTGGCATCACTCAGTTATGTTACAGGCTGGGAAGACACACTTTTTTTGCCTACCACTTGGCCTGTGGTTGGGGAAGGGGACTTGTGTAGTTAGTTATTCTGAATTGGCTCCCTAATGAATCACCCTGTCCTATACCCCAGGGTACCCTCCTGCTCTTTGCATCTGTTGACTCTGGATTCTAACCCATGCTTGCCTATTTTGAATTATGATTTTGTATCATTTTACTTGCCTATAGCTCTGATCCTACCTGCTTTTGATCTTTCTGGCATTCTTCCAAATTTCTATTCCATTGCTAGCCCTCTCATCTTTCATTGCTTAGCAGATTTATTTTTCTTTTTTTTGTTTAATAGCACTTTATGGAATTTAGAGATGAGAGGGAGAGCAGATACCTTCTGTTTGCCATCTTGACTCAATCTCACTAATAGCACTTAAAGCAAACAGAACAAAAACTCTTTTCTTTCTCTTGTTGAAGTGACTCCTGGGATGATCCTATAGTTACAGAACGTGCTGTGCAACTAGTAATGCGCAGAACATATTGACAAGGTTTTATTAAAATATCAGTTCTTTTCCCTGCTTCCTAACACACACAAATTTGTGATGAATCTGTTAATACCAAACACCAATTTCTAGCAGTGAATACTCTTAGGAGTCACAAAACAGTATTCAGTGATAAACATTGTTATTATTTGTAGTGAAAAAAAAATTAGGGACAACAAAACAACTTTTCTTTTTCATGAGACAGAGTCTCGCTCTGCTGCCAAGCTGGAGTTAAGTGGCACAATCTCAGCTCACTGCAACTTCTGCCTCCCAGGTTCAAGCGATTCTTCTACCTCAGCCTCCCAAGTAGCTGGGACTACAGGCATGCGCCACCACGCCCAGCTAATTTTTGTACTTTTAGTATACAGAGGGTTTCACCATGTTGGCCAGGATAGTCTCTATCTCTTGACCTCGTGATCCTCGTGCCTTGGCCTCCCAAGGTGCTGGGATTACAGGTGTGAGCTACCATGCCTGGCCCAGAACTACCTTTTAAAAAGTGACTCAGTTGACTTTAGGAGAAAAGGCAGGCCCAGCACTGCTCTCAGCTGCCTCATTTTAGAGGTCCTCCTGTAGTTGTGCGCTTTCTCGGGGTGCTGGTGGGGAGAGGCCAAAAAGTCTGCAGGCCAATGGGTTATGCCTACCTGGAACTCACTTCATTCTCTTTTAAACCACGTTCAAGGTACCTGAGACCTCTAATTTTCTTGCCCAAACTGCTCAGCTTCCAGGGCTTTCATAAGACCTATCTTTCCCCAAACTTATCCTCGTCAAAAAGGTGGCCAAGGGGCAGCTATCTGCAGGGCTGCGGAAAAACTTAGGCATGTAGGCTGAAGAACACACAAGTGTTCCTGTGAAGCCCTTCAGAATACTGAAGGAGTGGGTGGAAGAGAATTAGGGAATGTGCCTCAGGCTAGTTCTCCCCTGGCTGCCATCTTTGGGCATGGAATTCCAAGAAGAAGTGTGAAAATTCAAGGTGGACTTGCATGTTGTACATAAAATTTAGTTTTTTAGCTTGATTTATAACACTGAAATAAATATCCTGACCTATTGCTTCAGGGCCTGCAAATTTTAGGGGAGGGCCTACGAAGAAGAAAGACAGTGACTCCTAAGTGGGTCCAGGCAGCATACGTGAAAATGGTGATGTCATAAAGTAGTCTAGCTGAGTTATAGGTAAGCCGCTTATAGCCACTACCATTTTTTTTCAGCCAGTGGAAACATATTCCATATCTAACCAGTTTCTTCCGGTAGTTTGAGCTAATGAGGAGTAAAAAGTTCTACAATCAGTAGGCCCAAGATAGCTAAACAACTCCAGCATGCAGCTCCCAGCGAGATCAACGCAAAAGGCGGATGATTTCTGCATTTCCAACTGAGGTACGTGGTTCATCACTGGGACTGGTTGGACAGTGGGTGTAGCCCAAGGACGGCAAGCTGAAGCAGGGTGGGGCGCTGCCTCACCTGGGAAGCGCAAGGGGTCAGGGAACTCCCTCTCCTAGCCAAGGGAAGCCATTAGAAACTGTATCCTGTACTCTGGCCCAGATACAGCGCTTTTCCCAGTCTTTTTGCAACTCGCAGACCAGCAAATTCCCACTGGTACCTGCATCACCAGGGCCCGGGGTTTCTGGCACAAAACTGGGCAACCGAGCTAGCTGCAGCAGTTTTTTTTCCCACACCCCAGTGGTGCCTGGAATGCCAGTGAGACAGAACCACTCACTCCTCTGGAAAAAGGGGGCTGAAGCCAGGGAACCAAGTGGTCGGGCTTGGCGGGTCCCACCCCCACCTCCCGGAGACCAGCAAACTAAGATCCATTGGCTTAAAATTCTCACAGCCAGCCAGCACAGCAGCCTGAGCTCAACCTGGGACGCTCAAGCTAGCTGGGGGAGGGGCAGCCACCATTGCTGAGGCTCAGGTAGGCGGTTTTAAAAATCACAGTTTGAACTGGGTGGAGCAACAGCTCAGCAAGGCTGTCTCACTAGATTCCCTCCTCACTGGGCAGGGCATCTCTGAAAAAAGGCAGCAGCCCCAGTCAGGAACTTTTAAATAAAGCCCCCACTTTCCTGGGACAGAGCACCTGGGAAAAGGGGCAGTGGTGGGCACAGCTTCAGCAGACTTACTTACTTACTTAAATGTCCCTGCCTGGCAGCTCTGAAGATAGATAGCTGTGGATCTCCTAGCACAGTGTTTGAGCTCTGATAAGGGACAGACAGACTGCCTCCTCAAGTGGCTCCCTGAACCCTATGTATCCTGACCAGAAGACAACTCCCAGTAGGGGCCGAGAGACACCTCATACTGGAGAGCTCTGGCTGGCATCTGGCAGGTACCCTTTTGGGACAATGCTACCAGAGGAAGGATCAGGCAGCAATCTTTGCTGTTCTGCAGCCTCTGCCAGTGATGCCCAGACAAGCAGGGTCTGGAGTGGACCCCCAGCAAACTCAAGCAGACTTGCAGCAGAGGGATGTGACTGTTGTCAGACGGAAAACTAAAACAAATAAATAATAGGAATAGTATCAACATCAACAAAAAGGATGGCCACTGAGAGACCCTATCCAAAGGTCACTAACTTCAAAGACCCAAGGTAGATGATGATAAATCCACGAAGATGGGGAGAAACCAGTGCAAAAAGGCTGAAAATTCCAAAAACCAGAACACCTTTTCTCCTCCAAGGAATCACAACTCCTTGCCAGGAAGAGAACAAAACTGAACAGAGAATGAGTTTGACAAATTGACAGAAGCAGGCTTCAGAAGGTGGGTAATAAACTTCTCCAAGCTAAAGGAGCGCGTTCTAACCCAATGCAAGGGAGCTAAGCACCTTGAAAAAAGGTTAGACAAACTGCTAACTAGAATAACCAGTGCAGAGAAGAACATAAATGACTTGATGGAGCTGAAAAACACAGCATGAGAACTTTGTGAAGCATACACAAGTTTCAGAAGCTGAACTGATCAAGCGGAAGAAACAATATGAAACTGAAGGACAACTCAATGAAATAAAGCGAGAAGGCAAGATTAGAGAAAAAAGAGTGAAAAGAAACGAGCAAAGCCTCCAAGAAATATGGGGTTGCGGGAAAAGACCAAATCTACATTTGATTAGTATACCTGAAAGTAATGGGGAGAATGAAACCAAGTTGGAAAACACTCTCTTCAGGATATTATCCAGGAGAACTTCCCCAACCTAGCAAGGCAGGCCAGCATTCAAATTCAGGAAATACAGAGCACACCACAAAGACACTCCTCAATAAAAGCAACCCCAAGACACACAACATCAGATTCACCAGGGTTGAAATGAAGGAAAAAATGTTAAGGGCAGCAAGAGAGAAAGGTTGGGTTACCCACAAAGGGAAGCATATCAGACTAACAATGGATTTCTCTGCAGAAACCCTACAAGCCAGAAGAGAGTAGGGGCCAATATTCAACATTCTTATCAACACAGAATTTAATATCCAGCCAAATTAAGCTTCATAAGCGAAGGAGAAATAAAATCCTTTACAAACAAGCAAATGCTTAGAGATTATGTCACCACCAGGCCTGCCTTACAAGAGCTCCTGAAGGAAGCACTAAACATGGAAAGAACAACTGGTACCAGCCACTGCAAAAACATACCAAATCATAAAGACCATCGACACTATGAAGAAACTGCATCAACTAATGAGCAAAATAAGCTAACATCATAATGGCAAGATCAAATTCACATATAACAATATTAACCTTAAATGTAAATGGGCTTAAATGCCCCAATTAAGACAACAGACTGGCAAACTGGATAAAGAGTCAAGACCCATCGGTGTGCTCTATTCAAGAGACACATCTTATGTGCAAAGACACACACAGGCTCAAAATAAAGGGATGGAGGAATATTTACCAAGCAAATGGAAAGAAAAAAAAAGGGTTGCATTCCTAGTCTCTGATGATAAAATAGACTTTAAATCAACAAAGATCAAGAGACAAAGAAGGGCATTACATAATGGCAAAGGCATCAATGCAACGAGAAGAGCTAACTATCCTAAATATATATGCACCCAATACAGGAGCACCCAGATACATAAAGCAAGTTCTTAGAGACCTACAAAGAGACTTAGACTCCCACACGATAATAGTGGAAGGCTTTAACAACCCACTGACAATATTACACATATCAATAAGACAGAAAATTAATAACGATATCCAGGACTTGAACTCAGCTCTGGACCAAGTGGACCTAATAGACATTTACAGAACTCTCCACCCCAAATCAACAGAATATACATTCTTCTCAGCCCCACACAGCACTTATTCTAAAATTGACCGCATTTTAGTAAGTAAAACACTCCTCAGCAAATGCAAAAGAATGGAAATCATAACAGTCTCTCAGACCACAATGCAATCAAATTAAAATTCAGAATTAAGAAACTCACTCTACATGGAAACTGAACAACCTGCTCCTGAATGACTACTGGATAAATAATGAAGGCAGAAATAAAGATGTTCTTTGAAACCAATGAGAACAAAGACACAATGTACCAGAATCTCTGGGACACATTTAAAGCAGTGTGTAGAGGGAAATACATAGCACTAAATGCCCACAAGAGAAAGCAGGAAAGATCTAAAATCAACACCCTAGCATCACAATTAAAACAACTAGAGAAGCAAGAGCAAACAAATTCAGAAGCTAGCAGAAGACAAGAAATAACTAAAATCAGAGCAGAACTGAAGGAGATACACAAAAAACCCTTCAGAAAAAAAATCAACGAATCCAGGAGCTGGTGTTTTGAAAAGATCAACAAAATAGACCACTTGCCAGACTAACAAAGAAGAAAAAGAGAAGAATCAAAGAGATGCAATAAAAAATGGATAAAGGGCATATCACCACCGATCCCACAGAAATACAAACTACCATCAGAGAATACTATAAACACCTCTACGCAAATTAACCAGAACATCTAGAAGAAATGTAAGTTCCTGGACACTTACACCCTCCCAAGACTAAACCAGGAAGAAGTCGAATCCCTGAATAGATCAATAACAAGGTCTGAAGGGAGACAGCAATTAATAGCCTAAAACCAAAAAAGGTCCAGGACCAGATGGTTTCACAGCTGAATTCTACCAGAGGTACAAAGAGGAGTTGGTACCATTCCTTCTGAAACTATTCCAAACAACAGAAAAAGAGGGATGCCTCCCTGGCTCATTTTATAAGGTCAGCATCATCCTGATACCAAAACCTGGCAGAGACACAACAAAAAAAGAAAATTTCAGGCCAATACCCCTAATGAACATCGATGCGAAACTCTTCAATAAAATACTGGCAAACCAAATCCAGCAGCACATCAAAAAGCTTATCCACCACGATCAAGTCAGCTTCATCTCTGGGATGCAAGGTTGGTTCAACATACACAAATCAATCACTGTAATCCATCACATAAACAGAACCAAAGACAAAAACCACAATTATTTCAATAGATGCAGAGATGGCCGTCAACAAAATTCAACAGCCTTCATGCTAAAAACTCTCAATAAACTAGGTATTGATGGAACATACCTCGAAATGGTAAGAGCTATTTATGACAAACCCACAGCCAATATCATACTGAATGGGCAAAAGCTGGAAGCCTTCCCTTTGAAAACTGGCACAAGACAAGGATGCCCCTCTCTTACCACCCCTATTCAACATAGTATTGGAAGTTCTGGCCGGGGCAATAAGGCAACAAAAAGAAATAAAGAGTATTCAATTAGGAAGAGAGGAAGTCAAACTGTCTCCATTTGCAGATGACATGACTGTATATTTAGAAAATCTCAGAGTCTCAGCCCAAAATCTCCTTAAGCTGATAAGCAACCTCAGACAAGTCTCAGGATACAAAACCAATGTGCAAAAATCACAAGCATTCCTATACGCCAATAACAGACAGAGAGCCAAATCATGAGTGAACTCCCATTCACAATTGCTACAAAGAGAATAAAATATACCTAGGAATACGACTTACAAGGGATGTGAAGGACCTCTTCAAGGAGAACTACAAACCACTACTCAAAGAAATAAGAGAGGACACAAACAAATGGAAAAACATTCCATGCTCATGGTTAGGAAAAATCAATATCATGAAAATGGCCATACTGCCCAAAGCCATTTATAGATTCAACACTATCCCCATCAAGCTACCATTGACTTTCTTCACAGAACTGGAAAAAATTACTTTAAATTTCATATGGAACCAAAAAAGAGCCCGCAAAGCCAAGATAATCCTAAGCAAAAAGAAGAAAGCTGGAGGCATCACACTACCTGACTTCAAACTATACTACAAGGCTACAGTAATTAAAACAGCATGGTAATGGTACCAAAAACAGATATACAGACCAATGGAACAGAACAGAGGCCTCAGAAATAATGCCACACATCTACAACCAACTGATCTTTGACAAACCTGACAAATACAAACAATAGGGAAAGGATTCCCTATTGAATAAATGGTGTTAGGGAAACTGGCTAGCCATATGCTGAAAGCTGAAACTGGATCCCTTCCTTACACCTTATACAAAAATTAACTGAAGATGGATTAAAGACTTAAACACAAGACCTAAAACCATAAAAACCTTAGAAGAAAACCCAGGCAATACCATTCAGGACATAGGCATGGGCAAAGGCTTCATGACTAAAACACCAAAAGCAATGGTAACAAAAGACAAAATAGACAAATGGGATCAAATTAAACTAAAGGGCTTCTGCACAGCAAAAGAAACTATCATCAGAGTGAAGAGGCAATCTACAGAATGGGAGAAAATTTCTGCAATCTATCCATCTGACAAAGGGCTAATATCCAGAATCTACAAACAAACAAATTTACAAGGAAAAAACCACCCCATCAAAAAGTTGGCAAAGGATATAAACAGACACTTCTCAAAAGGAGACATTTATGAAGCCAACAAACATTTTAAAAAGCTCATAATCCCTGGTCATTAGAGAAATGTAAATCAATACCACAATGAGATACCATCTTACGCCGGTTAGAATGGTGACCATCAAACAGTCAGGACACAACAGGTGCTGGAAAGGATGTGGAGAAATAGAACACTTTTACACCAATGGTGGGAGTGTAAATTAGTTCAACCATTGTGGAGGACAGTGTGGTGACTCCTCAAGGATCTAGAACTAGGAATACCATTTGGCCCAGCAATCCCATTACTGGGTATATACCTAAAGGATTATAAATCATTCTATTATAAAGACACATGCACATGTATGTTTACTGTGGCACTATTCACAACAGCAAAGACTTGGAACCAACCCAAATGCCCATCAATGATAGACTGGATAAAGAAAATATGGCACATATACACCATGGAATACTATGCAGCCATAAAAAGGGATGGGTTTATGTCCTTTGCAGGGACATGGATGAAGCTGGAATCCATCACATTCTCAGCAAAATAACACAAGAACAGAAAACCCAACACCGCATGTTCTCACTCATATGTGGGAGTTGAACAATGAGCACACATGGACACAGGGAGGGGAACGTCACACTGGGGCCTGTCAGGGGTTAGCATTTGGAGAAACACCTAATGTAGACGACGGAGTGACGGATGCAGCAAACCACTATGGCATGTGTACACCTATGTAACAAACCTGCATGATCTGCACATGTACCCTAGAACTTAAAGTATCATAATAATTAAAAAGTTCAACAGTCACTTTCCTAGAATCCAGAAGACTAATCCTAATTCCTCTCTCTTACAAAGAGTTGCTCTGTGGTGTTTTAAATATGTGGTATTATATGTAGGCTTATTTGAGCTGAAAACTGTTGGTTGACTAAGGTCATAAGAGTAGTGCAGCAACTCGGTTAAGTACACAAGTCTAAAATCAAGACTTCTTATGCTTACTTCCTAAACTATGACTCAATTCCCCTAGCTCCAGGGATATGCTGGACCTGGCTTGTACCAGTCCAATGAGAGCCCACTATGTTTGTATCTTCCAAATTCTATTTTCATTGATACTACATTTGTAGTTTGCAATTGGCCATGGTTGGAACATTTACACCATGCAAATTGGCTACAAACCAGTTTCCTATTTTGTAAATTAGCAATCATATTTCCCTTATCAGTGTGTGTGTGTGTGTGTGTGTGTGTATGTGTGTGTGTAAAATCACTTAGTAAATGCTCAGTAAATATTAGCAGTTATTACTACTACATGGTCAGAATGTAAACAGGCCAGTTCTTTGTAAGGCAGAGGAAATGATAACTTTAGAAACAGAGCCGTACATTTCCATTAAGTACAAAGCAGTGGTAAAAGATCTTTGAGTAGGTTCTCGTATCACTCCCATCTCTATTTTTTTTAACCTTATACTGATTTAGTGCTCTCTTACAGTAGAGGTAAGCAGAATAAAAAAACTAAGATAAAGATTGTAAGTGAATCCTGACTTGTCAGGAAGGCTTTGTGTGGTAAAGCAGCTGTGTCAGCAGAGATGTCTGAATTTCTAAGAGCCTGCTTTTAACCTCTAACAGCCAGGAGATAGAGCCAGTAACTTACAGGTGCTACTTAAGATCAGATACTGAACCTGTTGAAGGTTACTTATCACCTTCTACAATACCAATGCTTCATACCTGTAAGGTGCTTCATAGATTACCATGCATTTTCACATATGTTTTAGTTTAATTCTCATAACTTCCCTGAGAAGTGGTAGGTGAAGGAATAGGCTTAGAGAGGTGAAAACATCTGCCCAAAGACATGGGTAACTCAGTTTCAGCACAAGTTGACTCTTAAAATTATAGGCTATTAGAACTAGAAATACAAATTTCAGGACTACCATGTTTAAAGGGCTAACCTGCCAACGAAACATTAAGATTTGGAGTCGATTATTTCCTCTCAGTTGATATAATTCCAATTAAAGCACATCTTCTTGACATTCATTTAGCATTTTGGGTCATCTGATCTATGTGAATGTATTATTCCACTTATTCCCTGGTAACGCTGATACTACTGCAGCACTCATTTTACAGCAGAGAGGAGGAAGGTCTAGAGAAATGAAGAATTTGTCTAAGATGAGGAGCAGGAAACTCAGGGGCAGTCTTCTTGGTATCACACTGTATTATTCCTTACTGGACTTTCAGCACAAAATAAAAATTTTTTCTTGATACAAATACTGCTTTAAGTAACTCCTGAGTTTGAGGAGGACTAAGGCTCATAATTTCTTTTATCTCTAAAAGATGAAGGTTCCTCCAAATCTATCTAAGAACCTTTAATGTACTGACAAATTCATGACTGTATCAAATGTTATTGGAAATAAGGCCCATTAATAAGGGCCTAGTCATTTTACCAAGTTTTTTCCTCAATGGGTATTTGTTACATCAAGTTTTGACTTGTTTCTGGAAATCATATTTTGGATACAGTAAGAGAGCAGGGATTTGCCAATCCAGATATGAAGGTAAAAGCTATTTCTGCAGGAATGATCTCAAGGTGTCCTGTAAGCCTGACAGCCAATATACAGGTCCCTAAGGAACAAAGGTCTTCCTTTTAGTCATCATCATCTCACATGAGCACACATTATTTCCAAGGGGACTAACCCTAGGGAAGGGAGGAGTCAAGATGTAACAGCTGAATAGCTGTTGTTCCTAGATTTTTAGATAAGTCACTGATTCTGGTTCTGCCACTATATAACTGTGTAGTCTTGAACCAAGTTTGTCCTCATTGATTCAAAAAAGGAGTTCCACTTCCTCTTTTCAAAGGCTCCAGATATCACAGTCGATGTTCTGTATATAACTAACAGCTGAGCAACAGCTCAGTATAGGCTGGAAATTCAGAGTGGGTCATTTTTTTCTACTTAGCATAATCTATAACTTTATCATAGAATGTAATAAAACATTCCTAGAAAACGTATCACTGATTAAAACAAGTGGTATTTTTCTCAGTTCACTGCTACTCCTGAACATTTGAGGATTCTGCCGAGGGTTTAAGTTATGTGATTTCCTGGAATTAGAAAATAATAATTTCTTGAACACCAAGCCACTTTATCCTGAGCTCATTACATTGCACAGAGGTGTACATACATGGTGTCTCTCCATTCTTGTAGTCTTTAAAAGAAAATAAAAAAGGAAATCCCTTATTTGTATAGTACTTCATAATATAATTTACAAAGGTCTTTACATATGTATTTTCTCACATAATTGTCACAGAGGGCAAATATTTTCCTCATTTAAAAGGTGCTAATACTTATCCTTGTCCTAGGTTACAACTACTGGAAATGGGGGAAATCAGGAATAGAACTCGGGTCCAGTGTTCCTTCTCTCATATACCAAGCCATTCTTAAATATAAGTAATTTTGTTTCAATGCATTTCCATTACCTTGTTCAGAAAAAATCTAGTACAAAAATTCACAAAAGATAAAATTACTTGCTATCAAAGTCTTACCACTGGTGTACCTGATTTCGGGAGTCACAGTGTCAGGCCTCCGCATGTTCGGCACAACGCAGGTGTGTTCTACATCCATACAATCACCGCCCCACAGCTTTCTGACCAAATCAAGTACATTATAAGAGAGGCAGGATAATACATTACCGGAGACCTGAATAAGTGACCTTACAAAGTGAAACAGACCTTTCAGAAAGCTTACCTGAGTGCAAGCTGTTACCTCCTCTGACTGGGAACTGGTAATGGAATATTAAGAAGCCAAAAACTGGGATTCCTGCTATGAAACTAACAACACAAAATACCATAATTTTATAAAAGTTTGTAAAAGATTGCTGATTGGCTATGTGGAAACTATCAGTAGCTAAAAGCTACACAGTGAAAACTTAAATACCTGCCATCCATTTGAACTTTTAGAAGTTTGGGAATTGTGAACATGGCAGGCAGAAAGAGATTCTAAACACCTAAAGTCCAACAAAAGGAATGAGAGAACTGGCCTATTGTGAAAAGCATTCCAATGTGATGTACTCAAAGCCTTATAGTTGGGATTCTGGTTAGGACTGTAGGACCTTTCTCCAAGATGGACTCGATAACATGTTTCCTATATATGAAAACAATTTACAAAATGTAATACAGTCCAAGCAAATTACTACCATTCAGGGGCTGTAAAACTTTTGAAAAAAAAAAATTGGTTAAAAGAATGTTCCTTATTGTAATCTTCCCCTTTAAGGAAACACTGAAAATGGCTGTTCTCTTAATACTGCCTTTGAGGCAATTTATAATTCTTTGATAGCACTAGGAGTCCCTAGATCTGTAAGCCAGATCTTGAAGTAAATAATTTCACAGCATTAATAACTTTTTTTGAGATGGAGTCTTGCTCTGTCGCCCAGGCTGAATTGCAGTGGTGCAATCTCGGCTCACTGCAACCTCCGCCTTCCAGTTTCAGGCAATTCTCCTGCCTCAGCCTCCAGAGTAGTTGGGACTACAGGCATCTGCGGCGGCGCCCAGCTAATTTTTGTATTTTAAGTAGTAACGGGGTTTCACCATGTTGGCCAGGCTGCTCTTGAACTCCTGACCTCGTGATTCACCTGTCTTGGCCTCCCAAAGCCACCACACCTGGTCCAGCATTAATAATTTTTAATTAGTAAACGGTAAGGTCCTAGAGTTGGGAGTGTTTCCCTCAAACCTGTAACGTCCCTAAGTTGCCTAGCACAGGGGTCCCCAATCCCTGAGATGCAAACCAGAACCAGCAGTGCTCTGTGGCCTGTCAGGAACCAGGTCACATAGCAGGAGGTGAGCAGCAGGCAGGTGGGCGAGTGAGCATTACCACCTAAGCTCCCCATTCTGTCAGATCAGCAGCGGCAGCATTAGATTCTCATAGGAGTGCAAACCCTACTGTGAACTGCACATGTGAGGGATCTATGTAGTTGTGTGAGCTCCTTCCTTATGAGAATCTAATAATGCCTGATGGTAATCTGGGGTGGAACAGTTTTGATCCTGAAACCATCTCCCCAACCTCCCTGGTCTGTGAAAAAATTGTCTTCCATGAAACTGACGTCTGGTCCCAAAAAGGCTGGAGACTGCTGGTCTAGCAATCAGCAAGCTGGTAATGGGAAAGCAAGAACTCCTTTCTTGCTGCTGCCTAGCTTGGATTAAAAACAAAACTCAACAGGAATTGCATCACTAAGTCATCAAGAAGCAGCAAAGCTGTTGGCTTTTTAACCTTGGCTTAACCTGAAGACTGAGACAGGACACCGGCACCCTAGATGATCATCAGCAGCTGGAACTGCACTTGGAGCTCCATTCTC
Source organism: Cacajao melanocephalus (assembly GCA_963573385.1). NCBI lineage: Eukaryota > Metazoa > Chordata > Mammalia > Primates > Pitheciidae > Cacajao > Cacajao melanocephalus. The sequence goes on along the minus strand of CAUYLG010048372.1, from coordinate 68,969 downwards.
TTTAGCATACATTTAATTATACAGCTTTCTCATTTAGAAAACTATTAGAATGTCAATGTTCAAATACTAGGGTTGTGGAAAAGACATTTAGAAATGCACTGCTCAGTGAGTGTGGCAGGTGACCACTGAAATTTATGGCGAGCTTTATTTAGGAAAAAAAAAAAAAAAAACCCTACCAGCTTTCTGACTTAAAAATAATGCACTGCCGAAATATAAAGGAAAGACAGTATGATATGCTTTACAGCAGATTTTCATTCACCCATTCAAGTCCTTCCTTTCTGTATGGTTCCAGTGGTGGATGTTACAGTCTATCCACACTAGTACAGAACAGAGTAAAACATTCTAACAACACTGAAAGACTAGGACCAATCATTCATACCTAAGACGATTTTCCTATAGTTTCTCCCCCTAAATTTTAAGTCATCTATTCCTTGGAGATGCAGTATTTCAGCATTATTTTAACAACATTTTATATAAAGAGATTTTCTAAACTTTGTAGGGAACTGGATCCATAAACGGGAAGAAAGCTTCTACCAATAAATATTTGGTTTAAAAAAATGATTATTTCAAGATTTATTGCAAGTTAATTATTGTCTGCAAAGCTGGGTTTTCCTTAACATGAAGGTAACAAACTTTAACATTCAATTCAAAAAGACAAAAACCAAACAACAAAAAAATAAATTAACCAGAAAGCTATAGCTTGCTTTCTTACTCAGAAAAAAAAGTATAACTGATAAGGTACAATTTCTGTAACTGGGTATTTTTCAAAATTATAAGGTTTTTAGTTCTAAAAGTATAAAGAGCTGTGATGTACTTCTGTTCAACCTAATCTTGCTAGAACATTCTTAATATTGGCAGTCTCAGTACTTTCCCTTTGCTATTAAATAGTCAACTTTAAGGAATTAAAGATAATTCCTTACAGTAAATTTGTGTGTTTCTAAAAATACATATTAAAATTGAATGGGCAAGGTAAACATCACATTTTCTGGGAGAGAAAGGAAGAGGTCATACCCAAAAAGGGAAACATTTAAACAATTTTATTCTTTCTTTCACAGCTAACCACAACACCTTGAGTCTGCGAACCATCTGACTGCCATATGATTTCCAACCTCTTCTTATCCATTATGTTTTAATATTTATGTTTTCCCTTTTTCTAGTCATTTTTACAAACAGGGTAAAGATACAATAACTACATGAGTAGTGAGTACATGAATTTTTCTATAGAAAGACAGTGTGACTCTGCTAAAATTGAAGTTTTCACTTACATTGCTACAATGAGATAACCTGAGATGTTGTCTTTGGTATATAAAGGGCAATTATGGAGTATCAATTTATGAAACTGAATATAGAAAAGAAATGACTGATGTAATTACAATGAGTAATTTTAGAGCTGAAAGAAAATTCAGAAATCATTAAGTCAAAACTTAATTCCTACATATAAAGACTGAGGCACAGACTTGGCTAAAATCATACTTCTCATAGGTGCTTCACCAAAAACAAGGCTTGGGTCCAATATTCCCGGTATTCCTGGTCTATTATTCCTTACACTATCCACTACTCATAGTTATTATTTGGAAATCTCTCTCCCAACAAGTCTTTGTTACAAGTATTAAAACAAAAATGTTCAAATTCTGATTTCTAATCTTCCTTCCTAGTTCATGTTCTGTTGAATAAAAGATAGTCAAACTTCAGAAGTACAAAAGGTTTGGGATCAAGTAAATGGACAACTGAAAGTCGGTAACGTCAAGATCTGATCATAGTCCTTTCCTCTATTCCTGGAAGCAGCTGATTTCAATACTAATTCTTAGATATTTGTCTCCTACCTTTTGGACTTGTAGACAATGCTGTGGCAACAGATCTCAAGATGTAGATTTTAATACCAAAGTATGGGTCCATTTGAGCACTTTGCCTTTATGGTTATTGAAATCATGAAATCAATTTCTTGCAAAGCCTTTACTTTCAGTGAGGTCACATATATAGTTCTTAATCAGTGAAAATTATAGGCAGCTTTCTATTTATCCTTTAAAGAAAATAAATCTTAGATGGAAAGAAGAGACAGTAAAGCAGAAATTAATCTAGGGGAAATTTTTTCACCAACAGATTATCTAGACATCAATTCATAATGTACTGGGAGATATACAGTATATACCACACGGTATATTTAGGGCACACAGCTCTATAGGATTTGAGATGGCTGCTCACAACAGGAGCTTAAAGATATGGAAAAATATATTTTATAAAAGATGGAAAAATTCAAGTTGTAAAGAGTAAAAATGAAAATCTGAAAAGTTAACGCAGATTTGTTTTTATTTATAGGTAACTACCACATGAACTATAAAGACAACAAAGGATGTTCGAATGGAACATGGATAGGTGTATGCATACTATGGCTAAGGATAAACAAAGTTCCTACAGATTATGGTTAATGAGAACATTATCTGTATAACAGGGAATTGTGATTATTTAAAAATACGCAGAACTTATTTCATCTGTGCTTTAGAAATAACTGCATACTGTGTTATAATTTGAAAAGAATTCAAAATAACTAATATACACCTGTGTATTAGAATTAAAAAAAGCTGCTTTCTGTGAAGTCAATCAGCTGTATTAAAAAAAGACACAAATCCAAAACAAGATGCATGTTATATATAAAGGGACATTGTAAGTTTCCTTGCTGTATTAAGCCCACAGTTTAATCCATGAAATTTCCTTTTAATTATCATTTAGACAGAAGCATGCAAATAGTCTTGGGATCTACTTAAAAGAACCTTTCCCAAATCCGCTAGTTACACTTCCCTTTTGAGGAACTAAGCAGGTATTCGGGTAGCTGCTTCCTCCTCTGCATCAGCTCGGTTTGCATTAATTTCTGCAAGTGTTCGGCCAAATCGTGCCCATTCATCATTTCGGGGAACAGCAATCTGCTGTTAAAAGAAAGACAATGTTTTATATACGATGAAATAAAAGATCATCTTACCCACTATTATTCAGTTTGTTTTCAAATAATTTTTCCAGTAAAAAGTAATAATTGACCTCAATGGCCTTTCCATAATTACAGGGACTATAACAATGATTTACAACATTTCAAAAACAAAAGATGGTGTTTGTGAAGTGTGTTGTGACAGCCTCAGAAATGACTTTGCTATTATCACCACCAATGCAAGAGAGAATAACAATGATGCTTTGTAAATATAACTCCTATGCACCATCTCATGGGTTCTGCTGGTGGAGAGAAATTCCTTGAAAAATTTTTTTATTGTATTTTTGCACAATTCCTAGTCTGAAACAGCATTTGAAGCATGGTTCATAAGGGGCTGGTTTCTTGTAAGTATTTTTGTTTGGAGCATAAAGTAATATTTCTTGATGCTTTAATTCCTTCATCAAAAGCTATGCTGCTATTTACCACTTTAGTGTTGTACCGGTAGCAAAAGGGCAAAAGAGGCTTGTGATGCTTTACTTCACAAAGGCAGCCCAATAACAATTTTTTTTTTTTTGAGACAAAGTCTCACTCTGTTGCCCAGGCTGAAGCGCAGTGGCGTGAGCTCACTGCAACCTCTGCCTCCCAGGTTCAAGTGATTCTCCTGCCTCAGCCTCCCAAGTAGCTGGGCTTACAAGCATGTGCTACCACACCTGGATAATTTTTGTATTTTTAGTAGAGACGAGGTTTCACCATGTTGGCCAGGAAGGTCTCAAACTCTTGACCTCAGGTGATCCACCCACCTTGGCCTCCTCAAGTGCTGGGATTACAGGCGTGAGCTACCACACCGGCCCCAATAACAGATATTTTTGATAACTGCCATTATAATATCATAGGAATCTGACACTGTCATGTTAGGTTACAAACCACTCACTGTGGCAAACAGCTTTGCCTGTTTCTAAATCTACACTATCCGGTAGGGTAGCTACTGGCCATATGTGACTATTTACATTAAAATTAATTAAAATGAAAAATTCAGTTATTCAGTTGTAGTAGCAACATTTTAAGTGTTCAATAGCCATATGTGGCTAGAAGCTACCATATTAGATAGTGTAGGTATAGAATATTTCCATTTGTGCAGTTAAATTTGCTGCTCTAAATGATTCAATCTACCTCCCGCCAAATCCAATTGCTAGAGGCCATGGGATATCCAGAGGAGAAAATTATGAGGCATAGCAAAGGAAAGTGACTAAGGCACTAGCCAGGGTTAAAAAAGAGGAAACCCATCCTGGGCTTTGCGTTCAGCCAATCAGAGCATCAAAGGCGAGAGAGCTGTAGCTCATCCTACTGGATTCCATTACTGTGGCTTTGCATGAAGGCTTAAGAGTCAAGATGCACATTTCATAAAGTCATAGATGATTCGCCAAAGAATTACTTTTGGTTTCTACTACCTAGCCCAAACAAATTAATGAATACAGAAAAATAAACCTTATTTCAATATTAATAAAACCCCAAAGTCCACCTATAACTCCAAACTTCTCCCTGAAGAGGTTCCTAATTTCCAACAATGCATGCTTCAAGAAACAAGGTACTTTCAATGTATTTACCGTATTACCCTCACAATCTGTTGCATGAGGACACAGACCATTTGGTTTAGAAAGAAAATTAGTTTCAAGACTTGCTTTTGTGGTAGAAAGTAAGTTTTACCTTTACAACCATATAGTTTATACAACTTATAAACCTCAAAGCCTAGGGTTAGCTGCAAAAATACCTTTACTACAATGCAACTAAATAGATGTGTCAAAATTATAGGCAGGGAGTCCCATACCTCTCCCACATCGTATATAACAATCTGTCCTTCAGAATCACCAACAGCAATCTCTCTGCCAGAATGGGTCCATCTCACACGATTAAGAGCAGGATTACCCTCCACAGAAATGCTGGCAGTTGGTACCTAAAGTCATTTAAAATACAGGATAGTGTTAAAAGTTTCAACAAGTTTTCTATAAACATGTAAAACAGTAATTCTTCTCTCAATCTGGCTACATTTTTAAAAACGAAAATGAAAATAGATGAAGAATTTCCCCAACTTTCTTCTTCTTCAGTGATATATTATGAATGACATTTATAGTCAATCCTTGAAAATGGTTTGGGAAAATAACAAGTCCTTGTATAAAAAAATACTCAGGAGACTAGACACATTATTCTGAAAGATCTTCTCTAGAATAAAGAGTCCTTTTTTGTTGTTTTAATTTCTTTAAGAAGTCAAGCTGTCTGAAAACATATGGCCAAAACCCATTTAAAAAGAAAACACTTCAAAAGCCCTCATAAGCAGATTATGGTTTAATTGTAGAGGACAAGAATCACTTGTGCAGCATGTATCTCTATCAGCTGAAATCTATATTTGACTCACTGTTCCTAGACACAGTTCATACTGAAGGTATGAACTGTTTAGACAGTATGAGTCTGTAAGCCTCCTGTTTCATGAGCTAGCTGGAGGGAGGCAGGATGCTGGCACCAACACAATGGCACCAGCTCCCTGGAATCTGATTGTGCCTCTCCTTTGCTGAGGAAGTTTTATTTGCTACACATGAAGCAAACATTCAGTGTTTGATTCAGACTAAAAGTATAGTAAAAATTTTTTAAAATTTTGAAATCTGACCAAAAAACCCTCTTATTAGTCATCCCCAAATAATTTAACCCCATACACAGAATACCAAAATTGTTAAAAACAAGTATTAGATTTCAACCCACATTTAATTGTAACCTCAAATCTCTAAGACCAAAATCCAAATTAAGAAAACAAAACTGGTACCATTCTAGGTAAGTAGGAAGAGAGGTGGGAGATCTGAGTTGACTTTCTCTCAATAACTGTCATTGACAGAACTGTTAATATTACTTCTATTACCAACAGCAACATAGAACAGAATTCTAAGAACATTTTAAGCTTCTCTAAGGTGGTAAAAATAGATGTGGCTAAAAATAAATAAGAGTTGGAGTTAAATGTAATTGCTATTAAGTGATTTTAATATAGCAATTAGGAAATCTGATAGTTTCTATATTCATTTTATAGTAATACTCTGTTTTCAATCCTTCATGGAAAAAAACTCATCAAAATACATTTTTCCTTCCTTCAAACAAATCAGGCTAAGACTAATGTTTATGGATGATATACAACCCTATCAAGGCTAAAAGATAATTTAGAAATTCAGAATTAAGGTTAACATACTTCAACAGTCTGAAACTATCTGCTTTCTAGCCTATGAATGAAAAATATCCCAGTTACCTTATGAATGAGATTTTGCCAGGACATTAGAGACATGACAGTGCTTTTTAGAAGTAAAAGGAAATGCCCCAGTGCTCCTGGCAACATTATTTCTTCCTTGAGTTCTTCACAGCATGCTGTTTATTATTTAGGGTACAAAGCTTATTTGAGTTCTTTGTGATGAAGCTACAATCACAGAGCCCTTTTACATTCTTTGGAATAAATGGAATTTCACAAATTATTCAATAAGTATCCAATTTTCTATTTTTCAATGCAATTTTTGTTATTTTCCTGCTCACCTCTGTGTCATTATTGAGATTCCACAAATCCAATCTCCCCATGCCATCCACACAGGCAAACAGGGCTGGGTGGGTAGGTGACCACATAACATCATAAACATAGTCTGAATTATCTTCGAAGGAATACAAAGGCTTGTTATTCTGAAAGAGAAAAGTTGATTCTTAGCATAGTCCAAATATGACATGCAAGTCATTAAACTACTTATTACTGGAAAAAAAATGACATACATTCAACAGGTATGATAACATTTTATAATATTTAACTCAGCCTAGAAAAAGTTCCTATAATTTGTTTCACTACAGAATTACCTGGTATTATAAACTAAGAATCAACTATTGATTGCATTTTCTTTTTAACTTGTAAATACCATACTGTTTAAAAAAAGAAACAGAACAGGCTTCAAACACATTTGTCAATGAGAAGATTCTGGGAAGATAAGGCAATAGCAGCGTACTTTTTGAATCTCCTCTAGATCTCCCCATAAAATCAGATAAAGCAATGAAAGGAAGAGCAAAGATTCACAGACAGTGTCTACAGCAGAATCAGTAGACAAACTTCCAAATAAAAGCAGGTAGAAACAAACTTCTGACAACTACAAGATTTGCTTGGTATCAATGTCTGTGTGGGAAGAAAAAAGAAGGCACAAGAACTTCTGACGGGTGAAAAACAGAACTCACAGTCATAGCAGATGCTCATTGGACAGTGCGGTGGGCCAATCTGAGAAAAGCAGCAAAAACTAGGAGGCAGTTTGGCACAATTCCATTTATAAATACATCTGACCCTTGAACAAGACAGGTTTGAACTGCACAAATCCACTTACACTCATATTTTCTTCTGCCTCTGCCACGCCTGGGACAGCACAACCAACCCTTCCTTTCTCTTTTCCTCCTCAGCCTACTCAACTGTGAAGATGATAAGGATGAAGACCTTTATGATGATCCACATCCACTTAATGCACAGTAAATATATTTTCTCTTCCTTATGATTTTCTTAACATCTTCATTTTTTAGCTTGCCTTAAGATTTCAGTATATAATACATATAACATAAAAATATGTATTAACCAATAGTTTATGCTGTCAGTAAGGTTTCTGGTCAGCAGTAGGCTATTAATCATTAAGTTTTTTTGGAAGTCAAACATTGTATGTGGATTTTGAACTGCTAGGATGGGGGATGGCCCTCCTAACCCCTGCATTATTCAAGGGTCAACTGTAAGTGCATAAGTAAGGTCTCATGGTACAGTCTGGGTGCTACAAACTCTCAAAGTTAACAAATCAAAGTTCCTTTCCAAGACAAAAGTCTCACAGAAGAGAAACTGCTGGGAGTAGAATCCAAGTTGTAGAATGCTAGACAAAAGAGACAAAAAGAAAGTTCAGATAAAAGTGGTGGAGAGAAGCAGAAAAGGCACATCTCAGAAAGTACAAGATACATGTATTTTCACATTGCAAAAGCCAGTGAAGAGAGAGCTTTAACCTAGAAAATGAACTAGGAAAGCTATCCTTGCCCAGTCCCTCTCCTAAAAGTACAGAAAAATTCATTTCACTAGTAGACAACAGCAAAGAAAAAGATCTCAGTCAGATTCCATAAAAGTTATTGTGGTGTCAAGAAAATCAGATGGGAAAGGAATAGTCTTTTCAACTAATGGTGCTGGGAAAGCTAGATATGCATATGCAAAAGAATAAAGCTGGGCCAGGCACTGTGGTTCATGACTGTAATCCCAGCATTTTGGGAAGCTGAGATGGGTGGATCTCATGAGCTTAGGAGTTTGAGACCAACTTGGCAACATGGCAAAATCCCATTCTCTATAAAAAATATAAAAATTAGCTGGGTATGGTGGCATGCACCTATAGTCCCAGCTACTTGGGGGTCTAAGGTGGATGGATCACGAGCCCAGGAATTCGAGGCTGCAGTGAGCCAAGATCATGCTGTGGCACTCCAGCCTGGGCAATGGCAGTGAGACCTTGTCTCAACGTTGAAATAAAAGAAAGAAAAGAGAAAGAAAAGCTAGCAAGCAAGCAAGCTGGATTCCTTCTTCCTTACATCATATAGAAAAAATAAATGTATCAAAGATCTAAATGGAAAGTAAAACTATCACCTTTTTTTTTTTTGAGATGGAGTCTTGCTCTGTCGTCCGAGGCTGGAGTGCAGTGGCATGATCTCAGCTCACTGCAACCTCTGCCTCCTGGGTTTAAGTGATTCTCCCACCTGAGCCTCCCAAGTAGCTGTGATTACAGGCACATGCCACCACACTCAGTTAATTTTTGTATTTTTAGTAGAGAAGGGGTTTCACCATGTTGGCCAGGCTGGTCTCGAACTCCTGACCTCAGGTGATCAACCTGCCTCAGCCTCCCAAAGTGCTAGGATTACAAGCATGAGCCACTGTGCCTGGCCAAAACTATGAAACTCTTAAAGGAAGCATAAAAGTAAATCTTTGGGACCTTGAACTCAGCAATGGTTTCTCAGATAAGAAGCCAAAAGCATAAGTAACAAAAGAAAAAGTAGGTAAATTGAGCTATTTTGAAATTAATTACTTTTGTGCTTCAAATGATACCATCCAGAAAGTTAAGAGAACCTATACAATGGGAGAAAATATTTGCAAACCATATATCTGATATGTGACTTGCGTCCAGAGTGCTTACAACAGCCAATAAGTATGAATACATAAAAGATGCTCAACATCATTAGTCATGAGAGGAATGCAAATCAAAACCACAATGAGGTTATCACTTCATACCATTAGGATAGCTAGAATAAAAAAGTAACAAATGTGGGTAAGGATATGAGAAATCAGAACCTTCATACCTTGCTGGGGAAAGTAAAATGGTGCCACCACTTGAAAAACTGTTTGGCAGTTCCTCAAAATGCTAATTAGCTACCATGTGACCCAACAATCCCACTCCTAGGTATATACCTGAGAGAAATAAAAACCTGCATATTCACAGCAGCATTATTCATAATAACCAAAAAGTAGAAGCAACTGAAGTGTTTATTACCTGATGAATGGATAAACAAAAAGTGGTATATCTGTACAATGGGGTATCGTTCAGCTATAAAAGGAACAACAGATTGATAGAAGAAGTGTCAACATGAAGGGATGACCCTTGAAAACATTATGCAAAGTGAAATAAGCCAGTACACAATTGTATGACTCCATGAAACTTCCATGAACTGTCCACAATAGGCAGATCCAAAGAAATAGAAAGTAGATTGATCAGGGGTTTCCAGGAACTGTGGGGGTAGGGGAGAATGTGGAGTGACTGCTAATAGGTGTAAGGTTTCTTTCTAAAACTTGAACATGCTCTAAAGTTAGATACCGGTGATAATGCATGCCTCTGTGAACATACTAAGAACCACTGAATTGTACACTTTAAAAGAGTGAATTTCATGGTATAGGGATTTTGCTCAATAAAACTGTTATTTAAAAAGAAACTGATTTTAAAAGAAGAGATAAAGTAATTTTAAAAAAAGGGATAAAGAAGATCAGTGAAGGTACATCTACAATGGCAGGTCCTGAAGAAGAAAACCAAAGCAGTAATACAGAACAAATACTAAAAACAACTCAAAAGAACTCTCCTAAAATAAAAGACAGCTTGAAACTACCAAGGGTATCCTGTGTTTCTAGGAACACTGATCCTGTAAAGAAAATGGAGAAAATCATTTCATCACCCAGGTTTTTAAAAAAGACCAAATTGCAAGTAGGGAAAAGAAAATCAGATTGTCATCAGACTTTGTGACAGCAATGCTTTTTTCCAGAAGTCCACAAAGTGAGTAATGTATGCAAAGAAAGAAAATGTAGGTCATGGATTTTATAAACAATCAAACTAACCTTCATAATCATACACTTTTGTGGAATATGGGAATAATGCACCTCTGGGCACCTTCTGAGTCATCTACTGTAAAATGAGCTTCAGATGACCAAAAAGACTGAAGAGACGTTAACATAAGATCTGGTGGATAACCAAGTCATAATAACTAAGTCATTTATGAGGGTAAGCATCTCATTATGGAAACATAAACAACCTGCAAACACACACGTTAATATGAATGACACCACAGGAATACAAAATGGAGACTGAGAAACCCTACAGGACCAACTCTCCAGAGACCAATCTGGTTTCTTCCTCAAGAACAAAACAGCAATTAGAGAGGGATGCAAAGCCTATTTCAAAGAGGAACTTGAAAGATATGTCAATTGTGGCTGGGCAAGGTGGCTCAATGCCTGTAATCCCAGGACTTTGGGAGGCTGAGGAGGGCGGATTACTTGGGGCCAGGAGTTTGAGACCAGCCTGGCCAACATGGCAAAACCCCGTCTCTACAAAAAATATAAAAATTAGCTGGACGTGGTGACAGGCACCTGTAATCCCAGCTACTCAGGAGGCTGAGGCACAAGAATCACTTGAACTTGGGAGATGGAGGTTGCAGTGAGCCAAGACTGTGCCACTGCACTCCAGCCTGGGCCACAGAGCAAGATTCTGTCTCAAAAAAGAAAGAAAGAAAGAAATATGTCAGTCGCAAATGTGTGACCTTCCTTTGGATCCTGCTTCAAATACATAGTAAAAAGAAAAAAAAAATTGAACACTGAAAGGCCATTTGATGAAATTAAGGAGTCAATGTTCATTTTGGGGGGTTTAATGATATGACAGTATTTTTTCAGAGAGTTTATTTTTTAGAGATACATACTGAATATTTACAGTTGAAATGATATGTGTAAGCTTGATTTTAAATAATGCAGAGTTAAGTACAGACAAAATTGGTCATGTGTTGATAACTGTGGAAGCTGGGAACAATAATGGCTTAATTATATTATTCCCTCTGCGTTTGTATATATTTGAGATTTTCTATAAAATTTTAAAAAACTGTGAATTAAAATTTTTCAGATATGATAGTGTCAACAGCATGATCATTTTAATAGCCAAAAATGTTTGTTTTTAACTTAAAAACCAAAATTTTAATAAAACTTTATAAACACAAAATTAAAAGCCTTTTTTCTAATTATCTGTCACTCTCCCTGATAACACTGCCAAAGGAAGTCTCACTCTGAGAAGGTGGTTTTCTTTTCTTTCTTTTTTTTTTTTGAGATGGAGTTTCACTCTTGTTGCCCAGGCTGGAGTGCAATGGTGTAATCTTGGCTCACTGTAACCTCTGCCTCCTGCGTTCCAGTGATTCTCCTGCCTCAGCCTCCCGAGTAGCTGGGATTACAGGCATGCGCTACCACACACACGGCTAATTTTTATATTTTTAGTAGAGACAGGGTTTCATCATGTTGGCCAGGTTTGTCTGGAACTCCTGATCTTGTGATCCGACCACCTCGGCCTCCCAAAGTGTTGAGATTACAGGCGTATCTGGCCAAGAAGGTGGTTTTCAACTTAGGATGTGCACAATCATCTGAAGAGTTTTTGAAAAATACAGATGCAGGGCTCAATTCCAGATGCACGTCATCGGTATCTCTGCTGTTGCTCCACTAGTGATTCTGATGCACACCAATGATTAAGAACCACTGTGCTAAGGCCTCTGACTCCTGAAGTGATAGTGTACTTGTCAAAAACAGCTTATTTTTAGGCAATTTTATGTTTTCCATCAAAGACCAAGTAATTCCACTTCTAGGTACATACCCAACAGAAATGACTGCTTATGGCCATCAAAAGACATCTACAATTATGCTGACAGCAACACTATTTGTAATAGCCCTTAACTGGAATTAAAGCAAGTAACATCAGCATTAGAATGAATAAATTATGATCTATTTATACAATGGAATAGTATACAGCAGAGAGAATGAATAATCTACAACTATACTAAAAAACATAAATGAATTTCACAAACATAATGTTGAGCAAATGAAGCCAGACACAAATAAGTATTTTATACTTTATGATTCCATTTTTATGATACAAAATATGAACAAAGCTACATGCAAATTAGATTAAAGCTTATTTGTTTTATAATATAAAAGAAGATTGCTTTTATATTTAAAAACAATAAGCTTATTTGTTTTATAATATAAAAGAAGATTGCTCAATGTCTCAAAAAATTGTTACTAGGCTGAGTACCTGGTTGATGGAATAATCTGTACAATAACCTCCCATGACATAAATTTACCTATATAACAAATAAAATGTACCCCTGAACCTAAAATAAAAGTTAAAAAAAAAAATTCATCAGGGCTAGGCACAGTGGCTCATGCCTGTAATCCCAGAACTTTGGGAGGCCGAGGTGGGTTAACTACCTGAGGTCAAGAGTTTGAGACCAGCCTGGCCAACATGGTGAAACCCCACCTCTACTAAAAAAAAAAAAAAATACAAAAATTAGCTGGGTATGGTGGCAGGCGCTTGTAATCCCAGCTACTCAGGAGGCTGAGGTAGAAGAATTGCTTGAACCCGGGAGGCAGAGGTTGCGCTGAGCTGAGATCGTGCCACTGTCACTCCAGCCTGGGTGACAGAGTGAGGAGACTTTGCCTCTAAGAAAAAAAAATTATCTACTCAGTGGACTAATATGCAGCCAGAGACAAAAACACGATGCACTGGAACTGGGTAAAAGACTACAATAAAAAGAAAAACAAGGCTGGGCATGGTGGCTTACACTGTAACCCAACCACTTTGGGAAGCGGAGGCAGGCAGATCACTTGAGGCCAGGAGTTCGAGACTGGCCTGGCCAAACACGGCAAAACCCTGTCTCTATTAAAAATAGAAAATCTAACTGGGCATGGTGGCACATACCTGTAATCCCAGCTGCTTGGGAGGCTGAGGCATGATAATCACTTGAACCTGGGAGGTTGAGGTTGCAGTTAGCTGAGATCACCCAGTATGGCCACAAGACAAGCATATTTTTCCTAAGTTCTTTAAGGTTGTACACTGAGTTGAATAGTGTATTCCCAAAATTCGTGTCTACCTGATACCTGTAAGTGTGACCTTATTTGGAAATGGGGCCCTTGCAGATGTAATCAAGATGAGGTCATATTGAATTAGGGTAGGTCCTAAATCTAGCATAATTGGTATCCTTAAAAAAAGAGAAAAATTCAGACACAGAGACAAACAGGTAGAATGCCATCTGATGACAGAGGCAAGAGACTGGAGTGATGGTAGCTGCAAGCCAAGGAACAGAAAGGATTGCCAGCAACCATCAGAAGCCAGCAGAGAAACAAGAAACAGATTCTCCTTCAGGGCCTCTAAAAGTAACTAGCCTGTCAACACCTTGATTTTGGACTTCTAGCCTCCAGAAATGTGAAAGAAAAAATTTCTGTTGTTTTAAGCCACCCAGTTTGTGGTAATTTGTTATGGCCACTTTGGGAAAAGAATGCAGATTATTTTTCAAAGCTGGGGTAAGTGGGGAGTTCTAGATTAATAACAAAGAGTCCCTACATTAAATGTATGAAGATAACAGTGAAATGCTTCCTAGAGAACTGAGAAATAAATATGTCATCAGTTTGGATCAGAAGAGAAACAAATAAATAATCTTTCAAAATAAATGGATTCCAAGGTCAGAAATACCTTTCTATATAACCTGACTGAACATACTAACTTTTTGAGAACAAATGTGTCTATTAAAATAGAAATACAAAGAAACAGTCTTATGAGGAAAATGAAGATAGTACCCATTCAAGCATTGTCCAGGAGAAAGGGAGTCTCAGCCAATGGATTTTGAGAATTACTACCCCATGGCAAAGCTATCTCTACTTGAAGATGAATGAATCAGGCTATCTTAGCTTGGTGCCATTAAACATTCAAATTATAAAATGACTTTTATTCCAATTCCTTACTTACCAAGCAATCTTCTGATTATAATTTGGCTTCCCATGTGGATTGCCTACAGGGAAACAATGAACTGTTCAGGCCCACAGGAGTATCTGGGCCTTCCGGCAGTTACGTTTTTCATTGCAAATTAATAAATTGACATTCTCCAATGCACCACTGTCTTAGGAGCCTGTTAGCCCCCGTTAGCACTCCCTGTCTAATCAACTCTAGTATACTGAGTAAATTGAGTTTCTGAATATGCAAAGGAGAGGCTGGACATTGGCCAGTAGCAAGTTACTGAGGCAAATGCTGCTGTGCAGGCCTGGGTCCAGATGGATAGGCAGCCTTTCCTAAGAACACCACAACTTCAAAGCACTTTTTCATTTTAACCTGCCTAAATATGCACAGTTGTTATTCTAAGGATTAGTAGGATCTTTTAACCCTGTTTTAATGCTGGTGTCCTCTGAGAGTTAAATAGGTAAGCTATTAAAATAAGGAGGGGTTCTAAGACATATCAGAAAGTGTGAATAATTACAAGATGTGCATGGACTACAAAAGTCTGACTACCATATTAACAATCTTAACTTCACCATTTTGCAGTAAATATGGTTCTGATAAGGATTTGTGTACACATTAAAACATCTTGTCCCCAAATAAACAATTCTTATGTTTTAACAGTAATCTATAACATGTATGGTTAAATGTGGTAGAACATTAAGTGAATCTACCAGGTCTACCCACAATCAAACTCTTCTATAAGTCTTGTTACCCTGCAGAAGCTTTCATTCCTCACTTATTCTCCCAACCATTTTTCAGACTTGCCAAAGTGCTTCTGCTGTGAATTTAAAATTTGGTATTCTGAGATGGTAACAGAGTCTTTTAAACATATTACAGCAATGTCTTTATTGGTATAAACTTCAATACACAGAAAATAATCTATTTCTGTTTGTCTTGTACAGGTGTGTATCCCTTATCAGAAATGCTTGGAACTAGAAATGTTTCACATTTCAATTTTTTTTTTGGATTTTGGAATATCTGCATTATACTTACGGTTGAGCATTTTTTTTTTTGAGAAGGAGTCTCGCTCTGCCACCAGGCTAGAGTGCAGTGGCGTGATCTCAGGCTCACTGCAACCTCCGCCTCCCAGGTTCAAGCAATTCTCCTGCCTTAGCGTCCAGAGTAGCTGGGACTACAGGTGTGCACCACCATGCCCAGCTAACTTCTGTATTTTTGGTAGAGATGGGGTTTCACCATGTTGGCCAGGATGGTCTCAATCCCTTGACCTCGTGATCTGCCCACCTCGGCCTCTCAAAGTGCTGGGATTACAGGCATGCGCCACCACACCTAACCACAGTTGAGCATTCCTAATCTGAAATCTGAAGTTTGAAGTGCTTCAATGACCACTTCCTTTGAATGTCACATTAGTAACAGAAGTTTTGAATTTTGGAGCATTTCAGACTTTGAATTTTCAGATTAGGGTGCTCAACCTGTATTAAAAATAGCTGAGTTCAATAAAGTAATGAAAACAAGTTGATGAAATAGAACTCTGTAACTGAATTATAAATCTCTGGCTAGGTAAAGATTAGTGGCTGGCTGCAGAAGTAGATTACTTTAAATTTGAGGCTGTGCCAAACTAAGATTCCCAGGGATTTTTAGAGGACTGATAGAGAGAAGAGAAAGAAATCTTGTTTTGCTATCAGGGCAGAGCTAGATCTTAAGGACACAAAGGTATAGCACTATCTCATGATTCAGTCTTCCAGTTTATGAGGACTCAATTCCTAGAGTCAGAGAGTACTTAAAAAGTAGAGGCAGAGAAGCAAAACATTTAAAGTCTGTTAAATTCATGAGTGTGAAGACTCTGGTTTAAAAGTTTAAAATGAAATTAGAACAATGTTTTTAAAGAGAGACTTTAAAAACACTGCCTATTATTCTTTACCATTAATTATTA
Organism: Cacajao melanocephalus; assembly: GCA_963573385.1. Classification (NCBI taxonomy): domain Eukaryota; kingdom Metazoa; phylum Chordata; class Mammalia; order Primates; family Pitheciidae; genus Cacajao; species Cacajao melanocephalus. The sequence continues at coordinate 52,813 of CAUYLG010048372.1, read as the reverse complement.
ATTAACATTACCCATCAGTCATTACTGCAGCATAGAGGCCACATCAGTTTTTCGGCAGGGCAGAAATAAATACCAGCAACACAATTAACCAGAAGTGTAAATTGACACTGGAGCCATGGAATGGCCAAATATAGAAGTGTTCACTCAACAGATTATTCCTGCTTTACCCTTCACAGAGTAGAACTACTTGTGAGCAGAAAAGTTAGAATAAAGGGTAATTCTTCTGATAAAGTTTTAGAGGGTCCTTGGGCATTTATAAAAACACCCTCTTCTATGGTGGCCCATCCTTTGTCCATTAACATTGGAGGGATGTTGGGGGCAGGGTGAGAAGCATGTATCACAACTGAATGAATAAATGAGTCTTCTATATAAGGCTCAAGGACAGAAGCAACGCTTAGCCTAATTAACAGAGAAAGAGATACGCCCACTTGTCATTCTTATTCAGAAGGTACTTCTATGTTAAAACACAGTAAAATACAAAAATAAAAATATCAACTGCCCATCAACTAGCTGTGTAATACCACAAAAGCAAGTATCAATCAGTCTGCTATCACAAGGTAAGTTCTGTTCTTGATGCAGTAAACTGAAACTGGACCCCTTCCTTAAACCATATACAAAAATCAACTCAAGATGGATTAAAGACTGAAATGTAAAACCCACAACTACAAAAGCCCTAAAAGAAAACCTAGACAGTACCATTCAGTATATAGCCATGGGCAAAAATTTCATAATAAAGATGCCAAAAGTAACTGCAACAAAAGCAAAAATTGACAAATGGGATCTAATTAAATTAAAGAGCTTCTGCACAGCAAACAAAACAAAACACAATACACCCCTAAAAAACAAAAGAACTATCGAGTAAACAGACAACCTGGGAGAAAAATTCTGCAACCTATGCATCTGACAAAGGTCTAATATTCAGCATCTATAAGGAACTTAAATTCACAAGAAAACGACCCCATTAGAAACTGGGCAAAGGACACGAACAGATATTTCTCAAAAGAAGGCATACAAGTGGCCAACAATCATATGAAAAAAGAGCTCAACATCACTGACCATTAGAGAAATGCAAATCAAAATCACAATGAGATACCATCTCACACCAGTCAGAATGGCTATTATTAAAAAAGTAAAAAAATAATAGATGCTGGCAAGGTTGTAGAGAAAAAGGAATGCTTTTACACTGTTGGTGGGAGTGTAAATTAGTTCAACCATTATAGAAGACAATGTGGTGATTCTTCAAAGACCTAGAGACAGAACTATCGTTTGACCCAGTAATCCCATTACTGGGTATATAACCAAAGGAGTATTAATGATTCTATTATAAAGACACTAGCAAAGATGAAGAATCAACCTAAATGCCAATTAATGGTCGATGGGATAAAGAAAATGTGGTATATATACACCATGGAATACTATGCAGCCATAAAAAAGGAATGAGATCATGTCCTTTGTGGGGACATTGACAAAGCTGGAGGCCATTATCCTTAGCAAACTACTACAGGAACAGAAAAGCAAATATCACATGTTCTAACTTATAAATGGAAGCTAAACTATGAACATATATGTAGACACCTAGAGGGGAATAGTGCACACTGGGGCCTACCAGAGGGTGAGGATGGGAGGAGGGAGAGGATCAGGAAAGATAACTAATGGATACTAGGCTTAACACCTGGGTGATGAAATAATCTGTGTAACAAACCCAAACATCTTTTACATGTACCCCTGAATGTAAAATAAAAGTTAAAAAAAATTTCCTTTCTATTACTGAAAAGGAAGTTGGCCAACAATCTAACAAAAATGTAGTGTCTCCTGTGATTATACATGAGACTACTAAGATGAAAGCACATCTAAAAATCTAGCAACTTACATGGCTGTATGAAACCTTTAGAGAAATAGTTGGCTTCATCTTACCAATTCTGCATCTTGCTTTGGTTTTATAAGTTTATCTGAAATTCATAGAACCAAACATTTCTAATTCTGGACTTTTTCAGATTTTAAAATACAGTGAAGTCCTCACTTATCACCATTTATAGATTCTTGGAAACTAGGATGTTAAGCAAAACAATATAAAACAAAACCAGTTTTACCAGAGGCTAAGATATAAACAAGAGTTAAGTCCCTATGGCATTTATCTGGTCACAAAAACATCACCAAATTTCTAAATAATGACCCTAAAAACTTAGAATATTAAACAGTGAAATAAAATGTGAGCTACACATACATTTGAGAAAGATTATTATTTTTTCAGATGGAGTTTTGCTCTTGTCACCAAGGCTGGAGTGCCATGGCACGATCTCGGCTCACTGCAACTGAGTGCTCCTCCTGGGTTCAAGCGATTCTCCTGCCTCAGCCTCCCGAGCAGCTGGGATTACAGGCGTCTGCCACCATGCCCAGCTCATTTTTGTATTTTCAGTAGAGACAGGGTTTTACCATGTTCGCCAGGCTTGTCTTGAACTCCTGACCTCAGGTGATCCACCTGCCTTGGCCTCCCAAAGTGCTGGGATTACAGGCATAAGCCCCCCAACCCTGCCACATTTGAGAAAGATTAATAAAAACAAAATAATTATTAACCCAAGTTTTGGTGAACCAGTAAATAATGGTGGTAGTAGAGGCGGTGGGTTAAATTAAGGAATAAATGTTTTGCAAAGTGAAAACTGTAAGGAGCAGCCCTATCACCAGGCAGTTCTAAAACAATGACAAAGATGGCAGGCTCCCTGAGTGGTTCATACTGCATCCTTTAACTGTTGTGCCTTTGTATGATTACTATGTATCTTACAGATTTTTACTTTATGACAATTTATATTCATTCATTCATTTTCCAACCTGCTTTTCCAAGTTCAAGGTCACAGCTGGCCAGAGCACAAAACAAGAACCCACCATGGACAGGATACTATTCCATCACAGGGTGCACTCAGACACACTCACACTCATTCAGACTGGGACAATTTAGACCCGCCAGTTGAGCAATCCTTCCACCTCAGCCTCCCAAGTATCTAGGACCACAGAAGCGCATCACCATGCCTGGCTAATTTTTAAATTTTTTGTAAACATGAGTCTCCTTGTGTTACCCAGACTGGTCTTGAACATCTGGGCTCAAGCAAATCCTTCTGCCTCAGCCTCCCAAAGCGTTGGGATTATAAGAATGAGCTATTGAGCCCGGCTGGTTTTTTCTTGTCAATTTTATGACAAAACATTATCTGATGACCTGCTGTATTTGTGTTATACTTAGGGTTATACATCCCTAAGGATGCAAAAATCCAAAACCCAAAATGTTCCAATGAATGTTTCCTTTGCGTGTCTTGTCTGCGCTCAAAGAGTTTTAAATTTTGGAGGATTTCAGATTAGGAATGCTCAGCCTGTGCTAGCGAGATTGTGCATTTTTTTGCTGGTAGGCTTTGAGCATCTTTTTCTACCTTTTCCCACTGTATAAATTTCATCAAAGAGACAAAATTTCAAGAACAAGAAAGGAAAGAGATGACTTATTAATTGTATTATTAAATGTATTCAGGCTCTGTCTGATCCCAATTAAGAGGTAAAAGAGGAACTAAATATTGGTAAGTGCCCATTATTGGCTGAACACTGTGTTAAGCATCTGTTTCCTTCATTAGAGTCAAGGTAAACACTATTTTTATATCTACTAATGCCAAACCCAAACATGCTCAATTTTAAAAGGCAAGCTTTTAGAGACAAAGTTTTCTAACTCACTTCAGTATTAGATAGAAAGGAGGCATCAGGAAAGGACAAGAATGAATAATGAGTTCATCCCAGACTTCTAAGGTCAACACTTGATAAATAATTAGGAGTTCACAAGATAGTGAAGAACATCTCTTAAGATCATTAGGTTTCCTCACAGAAACTGAAGAACCAAAGAACTCTAAACTTTGTCTCATGATAAATTATTTAAAAGTCAATATTTAGGATAAGGCAGATGGAAACAGAAAAAAGAAAAGCTTAGAAGTTAATTTAAATAGAATCTGATGCGGCGTATGCATTTTCCCAGTAATAATGTAACATCACAGAAAAACTAGACAGCAAAGTTAAGACACTTTAATTATAAAATGAGATTAAATGAAATTCCAAGTCTATCACAGGAGGTAAAGCTGCCTACTTGGATTTGTCTTGAGACTTTCAACAGGTCAAGACAATGTCACATTTATCTGGAACTGCTGGAGGATCAGGAAGCATTTTATCACATAAACGGGTTTTTAAAGTAACTCAAGTTTATTAAAACCAAAATAAATGAATTTAAACTGCTTATCATAGTATGACAAAAAATATATGCATCCATGCTTTTACATAATGCTTTCTTAACGATTCCAGTTTACTACATATAGCCTTATTATACAGGACTTATTGTAAATCAGTTTCTCTCTCTCTTTTCCCTATTTCCCATCAACTCTGTGAGCCACCGTAGTTCTGAATAAGCTGTTAAAAACTCTGCAAAGAGCAAATGGATAGCTTTTGTGCTGAGCTGAATAACAACTATATGAGGTCTACGCGAGACACTCAGGGCTTTTTCCCCCAATGCAGTTCAGGGTAAACAGTTCTATGCTCGAAAAGACTGAAGTGGTAGGAAGACTGGTCTTTGATTATTTGTAGGGTTGCCATACTTGTTAGCACACTTTTATAAAAACTACAACATTTAGTAGTTCACTCAGGCTCTGTGTAATGTCTTAGCAGTCTTAATCTATTAGTAAATGTGATTTAAAAGGTTTTCATCATTCCTAATGCAGTATTAGATCACCACCTTATGTCAGAAACCTGAGCAAATAGCAGACCTATATTTTAGATACCTTAGTTGTCCAAAGTTTTACTGTCCAGTCAAATGATGAAGTGACAAAAAGATGTGAGAAGTCTACTGCTCCAACAGCTGCATGACAATGGATGCCAGTGATTGGTCCTTGATGCCCCTCAAACATCTCACTGATTCCAGCTTTGCTAATTTCATAAAAGTGAAAATGTTAGAGAAGTCTCCTATAAGTAGACCAATTACACACACATTTTATTATGGGTTTATATATCAGGCCTTGACTTAATTTTGACAGACTTAACTCTGTGCTCATAACTTATCAGAGTAACTCTGTTGAGTGTTATTCCATCCACATTTGGTAACACTACTAAAGCAATAAGTACTTTCGGAACTGTAAATATCATGCTGTTGATAACAGACCTCGAGAGTCTAATATCTGAAATGGTGCAACAGAACAAAGATACACTTCACTTAAGAGAGACAATCTGGGCTACTTTTAAATCAAAAGCTTTGAAGTGATGGTGATCTATGTTTGAGATGAAATCTGGACACAATAAGGTATAGCTAAACAATTTCAAAACAGACAGAATGGAAGGAGAAATATTACTTAATTTAAAATAAGGATGTGACATTACTTTACAATTATCAGGAGACTGAACCAATGCTGAAAGTCCAAATAAATCAAAATGGGAAAACAGCTGAAAATCTCATTTATAATTCTATAAGTCAATATTGGCATGTGTATATTGTACTTGTAACTACTGAATGTTCCTGCCTACCACTAACTTATATGAGTACATGCACACACACAAAACCACAACATACCACAACCCGGAAAATCAAAAACACATCATGAATCCAAAATTATCTTTTATGTAAAAAAGTATTAAGTTATAATTTTATATGCCTGAATGAAAAAAATCGGTCACAAATAACGAGTAGATCTAGAACAGATTTCTACTTAAATAAGCAACTTGTTTCAACGGGATTAAAGGAAGAATTTTAAATTATTGCAAATTCCAGTTTAGGTTTACCTGCCATGGCGGCACGCTGTGTACACAGAACCTTCTTCACTCCCAACAACAAAGTTGTTGACATCTCCAATAGGGAAGGACATAGATGTCACAGCTACTGCCTTTGACTGTTTATGAACCAACTCCATACTATCCTACATAGAAAAACCTGAGAAAATTAGTTTGTAAACTTGCAATTTTAAATTTCTGTAGAAAAACTTCCAGTCTTTGATTTGTAAACAATTCTTTTACTGTATTATTTATACAAATCTACTGTAATTAAATGAAGCAGGTTTGAAAGTAAAATAGATACACAACAAACCATGTTAAACGCATTTCAGCTTATGAACTGTTGTAACATTACTATAAAACAGTTTATGAGAAACATAAGTTGAGGTATATATACACTTAAAACATAACATTTGCACCAAAATTTCAGTTTCCCAAGTTCAACCTACCTGTGGATGGGAGAGCATGTCCAGACTCCATGAACAAATTTTTCCATCAGTAGAGATGCTAATCAGATTGTGAGCGTTTTGTGTTCCAACAACATTTACACAGTACACAGGGTGCTAGAGATATTAAAGAAAGTTTTCAGGGATTATTTTACCAAAAGCAAAACAAATTTTTTAGTCTAATTATAGGTATTCTGTTTATTATCAAGTCTCATAACTTGTGGGTATTCTTAATGTGATGTTTGCTATTAACAAAAGGTTGTCTCAGAAGAGAGATGAGTTTCTAATAAATTTCAAAAACAAAAAAAAACAGACTTCATTTTTGGTTGCTAAATGGTGAGGAATGCATACACCAAAGAAAGCACATTCTGAGACAACTCTGATGGGCACTGCTAAGTATATAGCTAAGAGTGAGGGAACACAGAAGCCTAATAAAAATCAACATGTTTACTTACTGTGTGTGCAGCTGCTGACAGCGGAGTTCTTTGCACTGGAGTTCTTTTATTGCTACGGTTATCCCAAAGCACAATTTGGCCTGAATATGTACCACCAACAACAAGATTCGGATGAAATTTTGCAAATGTGGCAGACATCACAGCTGACTGCAAATAAGTAAGATTTTTATACTTGAGATTCAAATGGAAAAAGCCTGACAAGTTCTAAAAATCAATCTATTATCTGAAACATTTATTTCTCCATTATATGGTATTACAGGTTATGAAAACAACTAAGTAAATTCATTAAAAGTTTCCACTGTTTCAGAAATATAAAAATATACCTTTAAGATATTTTTTTGCTTCAAAGTCAAATGTAATGGCTGCTTACATAAGCATGTTTAACCAATTTATCAAAGAAAGCAAAAAGTTATTTCAGTTAATTACAGTATTAAAAAGATAACTAGCCCTGCATTAGCCTCTGACAGTAATCTAACAGTAGAGTACATGCTAGTTTGATTCAAAGAAGTGTTTACTCAAGATTTGACATTATTAAAAGATTTTAACTTATGCAACTGAGACTTGCAAATTCTAACCTTCTACTAAATCTGCTTTAAAAATCTGCATCTGTGTTCTACTTCAACCATGTGTTTCTACTTAAAACCATCTAGTTCCAACTCCTCAGGCCATGTATAAGTAATTCAGTGGGCCAACCATCTAATTGTATATTCACAAATAAGTTCCTGGGAAACTCCCTGTAGGAAAGACATTTTATAAAAGATTCCTTTTATACAGTCAATCACCATAACAGAGAATCACAACTGCAAAGGACTTTAGGTGTGATTAAACATTATAAGAGATGTCAGAAAAGCTACAAAAGGCAGATCATGTTGAACTGAGAAGTCTTCAGTTTTCTGTTAACATCTGTTTGCAAATATGGAGTGGTTTAGTAAAATGCCAATCCAATGAAATCATTATGTTGACAAGAAAAGAAAAAAGGCACTTGTCTTAATTCATCAATGAATTCTTAAACTCGAGGAAGACTGTTAAAAGACCACCATACCTGGCAGTGAAACACATACTCTGGGGTAGTTTTTTTGTATTTCATATTCCAAACAAGGGCCACACCATCAGGCTCATGAGGGGCATCTTCATTGTTATTATAGGAAGCCACGAGTAACTCTGGATACTGCTCAGAAGAATCAAGAGGAAAAGAAATACTATGCATAATAAGAACTGTTTTATATTCCTAGTTATTTGTCTTTCTTAGATTATCATTCTGAAAATACAAATACCTAACATTTTATCAAGAGAGACATCTCTAGCATTATGCTCACTGCGACATGTTAAAACATTTAATTAAAATGTGTTCAAATTTTACACAAAGGATTTGGTGAGCAACTGAAATTAGTAAAACTGGCCTGTAACATAAAGACCTGAATTTTAAATATAAATAATGTTTTTAATCTTTCTTCTAAAGTACATGATTATGTTAACATTAGAGCCATCATCCGTTAATTTTAAATACGTATTGATTTATTACACGAAATTCCCATAATTAAAATAAAACTACCTGCTAATTATAATTTTAAAAATGAGTTAAGAGCAGCTAATTTTATTATATTTTACCTGAGATGACCAATCCAAACAACTAACAACTCGATGCTTTGACCATCGTTCGTCAAAAAATTGTCGATTTAATGACAGTTTAGCACCTGCTTGAATCTCTCTACAAAAAAAAGACCAACCCCCCCCCAAAAGATGATGTTATAACTTTTATCACTCTTAAATGTAACATTATTGGAGCTGAAAATCTTAGCAATTAAACATTACCCTTCTTTGTCTTCCAAATCTCTCCCACTGTAGTCAAAGAAGATGTTAATCTGTTCAGAAAGAGCTCTTTCTACAATTCTTGTAGAATGGTCAAAGAAACTTAAAAATTCCTCAGAGTGCAAGATTTGTTGCTTTTCTTCTTCTGTCAGCTCATGAGGGGGAGCTGAAAAAAAAAAAATTTTGTGAAGTATGATTTATGTCAGGCAAATCATGTCAACTCACTATCACAGTATGGATCAATGAATGTTACACATTCTTTTTCAATCAGATTCACTTCTTTGATTTACAGCATTTTATACTACTTTAAATATAAGTAACGAGATCTTAACAAAAATCAATAAATTTTTTTAAAGTTTAATTCTTTAAGATACCTTTACTATCATTTTCCTCATCTTTCTTCAAAGTTTTCTCTTCTTCAGGTTCAATAGGTGGTTTAGGAGCCACTACATCATCATCTTCCTCTTCATCTGAAAAAAAGCAGAATGACAGAATAAATTATTTTAATGAAAATAGCTGGTAACTTTTGAGACAGTATTTCAGAAGGTATCACAACTCCCAAGATAAAAGCAAAAGTAAACCACTGACAGGACAGAACAAGTACAAATAATAGGGATTTTTACCAACATAGTCAAAGAATTAAGTAGAACCTCTTGGTTTTTATACGTACCTATGTGGTACCTCAGCAACAGCCACCCTAAATTCTGTAGCTACATAAACTGAAATACAATATATATGCAACTAGGATGAATTCCTCATGAAGTCTCTAAAAGCCTGCCGGCATTTATCATTCTAGACAGAACAACATGCAACTCCTGCATAGTTTTATATAGCATGCTGACACATTAATGCTGTAGAATGAGGAAAATCAAATGTCTAAAATCGCCTACAGAGCTGGCTGCTTACTTGTGATCTGAAACCATCAGTGTCTAATGGGCCTTCATATGGCATAAAGACAGCTTACATTAACTCTCAGGTTGCTATTTGAGAGGCAGATTTTGAAGATAATAGCTGTAAGACCACATTTTCTATTCTGTCATTTTAAATGCAAGTCTCATTATCTATTGTTATATGATGTGGCAATAAGCACTTAAAATAATGTTTTCTTAATTTGAATAAAAATATACACTGGGATAATATACAATGTTTATAAGACTTCTAAAAAATTACTAAATCTCTTACATCTCAAATGAGGAAGTAATTTAAAATAATTTATTTAAAAATGTTATAGAACACATAACCCTGCCTACCTTTTCTTTTGCTACACACTTAGATGGGTTTTTATGAAGAAAGTGTTTATTTTTATAGCCTAAACACATGCATTATTTGTCTATAAGGGAAAGGCAGCAGGCATCTGCAGCAGAGTGCAGCTCAAGTAATGAGAGCCTATCCAATAAGGGAACTTTACTTGTTAGTTATAGTCACTTCCCTGACCCATGTTCAAAATTATCTAAAACACACATACATACGACATACACAAAAGAATGGTCGAGAATGGAAACCAGCTGCCAAGTCATGGTCCCAGCAGCCAGGCCAGCTGACTAGATAGCAACAACCAGATGGCACTGCTGGGATTGTGTCTTTCTGCTACAAGGTGGCAATGGGATGGCATAACATTCTTCCGCTTGACTGCTTCCAATCCTGTGTCTTTCCCCAATGGCGGGCCTGTGCAATTACCCGCACTCCAGGAAGCCTAAAGACAAGCCTTTACCCTGCAAACAAAATGCAGCTTGTAGGCCACACCAGCTGCCAAACCACACACATAGTGTTAGGTTTTGAGAGCTATGAAAATCTTTCTAACTCTGAAGAATAAGCAATAAAAATATAACTGTATCTGTGGAAAGAAAGCTTTAAATGACACTGTATAATGCACACAATGATACAACCTCCAACTTAATCAAAATGATAATGACGTATGCCAATCCTACATTACTTGAAATTGAGCGATTTTTACGTTCTGACAAGTTTACAGAACTAGGATAAATGGCACGAGTGATTTCAATATATGCTCATACTTTTGAACCAAATGGTGAAGGTTAAAATTTTTCCTTTCAAGGGCCTCAATCAGCCACAAAGGAAAACAGTAATCACTGTCTTTTCAGCCAGCCCAACCACATTTGTCAGCCCTTTCTCCGTCAATGCAGCCAGAGCAATCAACCTGCCAAACATTCAGAATGGAAAAACAATCTGAAAATACAGGGTATAATGCACCTGCCAGTGAAAATGGCCATTTCAAGAAAAGCTAGTGATCTCAGTGACCCCGCTGAGGAGGCGGTGGTGCAAAGGGGAAAGAACACGTAAAAGAATTCTTAGTGATCGCCATTCTCTTGCACATTGACACTTCCTTACAAAGCATGCCAATTACAGCTTTTGTGCTACTTAAAAAAATGAAAGCTTTTTGGGGCAAAATAATCACATATAGAAACAGAAAGACACTACTCCTTTTTAGATGAATTCTCATATACAACGAATTATTAATCTGAAAATAGTATAACTGGTAGCAATTCTACACGATACCACTCAAGCATTAGAATGAAATTCTTCCATAAAGTCACCTGCAGGTGTAATGTAATAAAATAATTTAATTACATTTAACTTACAAGTTGTCTTTTAGAATAACAGAACATCTCCTTCAACTAAAAATTCACTGTAAGAATATACATATATTTTCCACTTCCTGCTAATGCTACCAGTTATCCTAATCAAGTCTGTTTACTAGTAGAGCTCACTGTATGTAAATCCTAAAATCAAAGATAGAGATTCTGAGTCAGCCAGGACAGGTCACCCTTGAGCACTGTGAATTATAAATTACAGCCTCCTACCCACATCTTATTCTCCTCCTTCAACTTTGTTGTATTATACGGCCTCTAAGTACCATTTCCAATGACAGGTGTCAAATTCCTGTCATAATGCATATGGTCAGTACTTTAGTGCGAAGTGACCTCATAATTTACATATTTAACAGAAAAGATTTTGTTTATAGACACTCTTTTCCTTTTAAAATTTAAAATGTAGATGTAGTATGTCACACAGTGATCTGTATCTGTGTACTCAACAGCATTTGCCATGCCTATTTGTCCATATAAATTATTTCAGTTGTAGCTGAATGATGAGTATCAACTATTTAAATACATGCTCTCAGGGTTTTATTTTAGAATAAAAGTACATACCCTCCCTTTCTACATGGATTAAAACCAGATTTTAAAACTCTAATTGGTACTTAAGCTTCATAAAAATGATTAAATAAATTTCAAGGAAAATAAAAACAAATGATATTGCTGTTCTTAAAAACTGTAAAACGCGATCTTTTTGCTGTAAGGCTAATCTTAAATAATTATTAAATTTACCAAGTATTTGGCAAAAATGCCTGACATCAATAACATCAGGTTAAAGAATGTTCTTCTGAAAAAAATATGCTTTTCTTGTTATAAGCTAATGTGATAGCTACTAAAGGACTATTAACATGGCCAAAAATATAAAATTACAGTTCTAAAGATTTTCTAAGCTAGTCCTTATTACATGATGAGCTATATTTAAAACTGGTAAAGACTGTAACAGAGCAGGGAGACTGAAAAATGGGGCTGCCAAGTCACATCAATTTATTGATGAATATTCATTACAATATGCTAAGTGGCTAACTCCATGCTTTCTCTGACAAGGAATCTAAGGTTATAAACTGAGCAGTAAAGAGTGCATAAAAGTAGCAGTTACTTTTAAAATGACAAATCTCTTGTCAATGAATGCTAAAACTAGGTTTAATGAACCACTGAATTTTACTTTGAGTTAACATCAAAATTGTGACTTATTTTGGAGAGACAAAAGAAAAGCTGTTTTGTAAATTAAGCTGCACCTAGAAATAACACCAAAAAATGAAATTCCAGTTGTTAGAATAATCTGTTACAATAGAGTAGGTTAATCAAAGTTAAATCATCTGTGAGATGGGTAGCTTTTGTTAAACTGAAGGAAGGAGCCTTCAGAGCAAGTTCTCTCATCTGTACCTCACAGTACATTTAAGATATATTTTACATTTAAGCTATGTTTAAGATAAGCTAACTGTATGTCACAAAGGATACTTTGCATTATTTAAAATATTATAAGACATTTAAAAGATAATATACAATATCTTAGAAAATCCTTACTGAACAAACATTGCTACTTATGAATCTATCACTTATAACGATTATATCTCAATATGAAGCAAAAACAAATACCATCGTTAGTGCACTGTTGTTTAGGAAATATGTTTGTTGTCTATCAATTTACTATACAGTTTTATTATACTGGACAACAGAGTGAGACTCTGTTTCAAAAAAAAAGTATTATAGAAAAAATATTCCCATGTAATCTCTATTTTTTTAACTAATGATTAAAGCATTTTCCTTTAATGATTAAAGCATTTTCCTCTAATATTTTCATATTTTCTTCTAATATTTTTAAATGCATCCCATTTTAAGATAATTTAATATCCTATGAAAAATTCCTAACTTACAAGGTAGTCTGACTATTCCTGGTATAAAGGAAGATGACACTGAGTTCTAAAAGTTAGGACATTGCAGCATATAAAAATATGATTTGACTTAAAAAATTTCAACTCAGGAATAACTTCACAAACATCTATGAAAATATTAGATGAAAATGCTTTAATCATTAGTTTAAAAATACAGATTACATAGGAATAATTTCCCTTTAATATTTTATTTTTTTTGAGACGGAGTCTCGCTCTGTCGCCCAGGCTGGAGTGCAATGGTGCAATCTCGGCTCACTGCAACCTCCACCTCCCAGGTTCAAGAGATTCTCCGGCTTCAGCCTCCCGAGTAAGTAGGACTACAGGCATACACCACCACGCCTGGCTAATTTTTGTATATTTTTATGTAGTAGAGACGGGGTTTTGCCATATTGTCCAGGCTGGTCTTGAACTCCTGACCTCGTGATCCACCCACCTTGGCCTCCCAAAGTGCTGGGATGACAGGCGTGAGCCACTGCACCTGGCTCTCTTTTAATATTTTCAAAAAAATCCCTTCTTTTCTGGATCAGCTTCATTTTGAATCACTCTATTTAAATCTATTTGTGCATAATTTCATCTTCTTACACCTTACTTAATCTTTAAAATCAAAAACATCTTTAAGATAAGCTTCACTGGGACAAAGCTTCATGAATGTACCAATGGAATCCATTCCTTTTTTTTACACCATCTAGAGTAAGATGCAAGGTCACCTGGGTTTCTCTGGCTCTTCAAGGAAAAATACACAGCTGACTTTTTAATCAGAAATTATTTCAATATAGATGTAATGCTAATTTGGGGGGGAAATAAGAAAGGACTAATAGTTCAATTATACCACTTCCTTTAACACAAAATTTGTCTCTCTGTAGTCTTTTTTTTTTTTTTTTTTAAGAGACGGGGCCTTGCTATGTGCCCAAGCTGGCCTCAAACTCCTGGGCTCTAGTGAGCCTCAGCCTCCTGAGTCCCTGGGACTACAGGCACACATCACCATGCCCAGCCATAGTCCTTTTTATATAAAATTTGGGTTTTATTTGGCAGTATTAGCACCCTTATGTAGACCTTGTTATCTGTGATCTCACCAAACATTACATTTTTCTGAGGCCAGGGTTTCAGATATGCTGATTAAAGTCTTTCAATCAAGATTAAGAACAAATGCTTCAATTTTCAATTATGTTTATATTCTCATAGGTCCTCTGAGGGCTAAAACTAATTTATTAAATGTGTTATTCAATCCAGAATCTTTTAAAAATCCATTTTAATTAATTAATTTATTTATTTATTGGAGACAGAGTCTCACTCTGCCGCCCAGGCTTGAGTGCAATGGCATGATCTTGGCTCACTGCAACCTCTGCTTCCTGGTTCAAGAGATTCTCCTGCCTCAGCCTCCTGAGTAGCTGAAATTACAAGTGTGTGCCACTACACCTGGCTAATTTTTGTATTTTCAGTAGAGATGGGGTTTCACCATGTTGGCCAAGCCACAGAGCTAATCAACAGGTATTGAGGAAAAATATTTGGCTACTAAGCCAATACCAACAGTAATTACAAACTCCTGCACAGATAAGAAAGTGGAATACAATAAGAGAAATGGCACTTCACTAGAAATCAAGTGCCAGTTTCTGGATTTATGCCTGATATTCTCTCACACTGCGGACTTAGGCCCACCAATTAACCTCCTTGAACCTCAGTTTCTTCAGATGTAAACAAGGTGATTAAATTAGATAACCTTCAGGGTTTCTTTTTCCTTTAATGAGCTTTCAAAAAATAGTTTTAAAAAATCCATACAGAATAAGTGAATAAGAAAAAATAATGCCATTTTCAAAAGAATTAAAACTTTTAAAAGGCAAAGAAAGTAACTTTTCCAGGAGTATTTCTGTGGGTACCACGTTCCTGCCAAGAGAAGCTTTTCACCTGCAGAGAAGAAAATTGACTGAAGTCATGTGGTACTAGTCAATTTTATTCACAGTAGGCGCTTTAAGACAGCAAAGCACCGCAGTTCAGAAACAGTACTACCAACTTACAGAGTAAACTTGAAAGCAAGAAGATGGCTAGAACAAGGAATAAGAAAAATAGGGCAGAATAAAAACTGCTTAAAGGAATAGGGTTGGCCATTTCTATTTAAAAAAATACAAAAAAAAAAGATAAGAGTTAAATCTACGACCAATTTTTAGCTTCAATTTGGTAAGTCACATTACTTCTGCATGAATTATACCACCTACCCAAGTTTAATTTTCTGTCTGTTACACTCCAATTGTGATTTCACCAATTTTGTTTCATGGTGAGTTTTGGAATTCATTACATAATTCTTAAATGGAAACCAACCAGGCAAAGTTTGAGAGCCAAGGTATTAAAGTGATGGGTAAGCAAAGAAGAGTTAAGCACGCAGTGTTTCCATTATAAAATCTTAATTTCAAGGTTTTTCTCTTTCCCTTTTTCTAAAACGTACACAATTTGGGAAAAGAAACTTAATGTAAGAGCTCCAGACATGAAAATAACTGCAATGATACAGAAAATAAATTATCTCATTTTTTTCCCCAAAGGATACTGCCCAAATATCTCATTTGTATAAATATTTCCAAAGGGTAAGGATAGCTTCATGGTATCAGGATACACTTTTTTTCTTTCTCCTTCACCTATATACCTCAACCTGTAACTAAAAAGACAACAAATCCAAAGAAAAGATAATCTAGTGCCTTTATATACAGCAAATACTCAATAAACTATACACAAATTCAAATAGAATCAGTGCTAAATAAAACTGAACTACTTACTATAGGTTACTATCATAAAAACATGAGTTGCTGCTTCAGTGGTGAGAGAAAGCACACCTTAGAATCAGTCAGATTTGGTTTACAATCACAGCTATTAGCTGTGTGACACTTGATAAACTACCTCTTTCAGTTTCCACTTCTTTGTGTGTAAACAAAACCAATACCTAACTTTCAGGGTTTTGGTGACAGCATTACAGATGATGCAAAGTGTCTCACACTATGATACGTGGTAGGCGCTTCTTGGTGTTATAATTTTTAGTCACCTATTTAAATAAAAAGTTTGGAGACATATTCTTTGGAACCAAAATATTAACAATGGATCATACACAGAAGAATAAAAAACATTTCCTCTCTATATCCTTTCTGTACTTCTAAATTCTCTATGATATACTGTTATAGTAATTAGAAAAAACGATTTTAAAAAAATGAAAGTCTTGGCTGGGTGAGGCTCATCCCTGTAATCCCAGCACTTTGGGAGGCCAAGGTGGGCAAATCACTTAAGGCTAGGAGTTTGAGACCAGCCTGGCCAACACGGTGAGAGACCCCATGTCTACCAAAAATACAAAAATTAGCCGGGAGTGGTGGCCCACGCCTGTTCTCCCTGCTACTCACGAGGCTGAGGCAGAAGAATCACTTGAACCTGGGAGGCAGAGGTTGCAGTGAGCTGAGATGGTGCCACTGCACTCCAGCCAGGGTGTCAGAGCAAGACTCCCTCTCAAAAAAAATAAAAATTAAAATAAAGTACTTGGACAAAAATGTTATATCAATTTCCTCAAACTGTAATTATATGCTTGAATCATTAGCTATTTGTAATGCTTTCTAGTTTTACCAACCCTAATTTTCTTTTATTATTTTTTGAGATGGAGTCTTGTTGTGTTGCCCAGGCTGGAATGCAGTAGTGTGATCTTAGCTCACTGCAACCTCCTTCTCTTGGGTTCAAGAGATTCTCCTGCCTCAGCCTCCCAAGTATCTGGGATTACAGGAGCCAACCACCAGGCCAGGCTAAGTTTTGCAATTTTATAGTAGAGACAAGATTTCACCATATTCGTCAGGTTGGTCTTGAACTCCTAACCTCAATGAATACACCTGCCTCGGCTTCCCAAAGTGTTGGGATTACAGGCGTGAGCCACTGCACTCAGCCACAATCCTAATTTTTTCTAGGTATATATAAATATGAAAATTTAAAGATTTCCTTTGGTAGTAGACAGGGATTTCAAGGATTTCTCCTCATTTTTGCTTACCTGCATTTTATTGGCTTTCTGCAATAAATATAACTTTTGTTTTTCCTTAATGGAGAAACATGATAATTTAATTAAAAATTTAAAAATAAATTAATTTAAACATTTGATAAAATTTCTATTCCAAAACTGTTAGCAGCTCTAAAATGCGTAACTCATTTGGTGGTACACACTGACATGACCAGAGATAAAGCTACTTACAGTCATTACTTATTTCACTTAGTATATTCATATGCTTTGCTGCCAAAATATTAATGCCCAAGATACTAACAGAGTTTTCACATATGATACAATTTTATTACTTTTCCATAATCTGAAATATTTGGAATTCTAATATTTATATGGCCCCAAAAGCTTCAGGTAAGATACTGTAAAGTGTATTAGGGATCTCACATAAATCTTTTTTTTTTTTTGTATGACATAAATTCATTATCCTCACTGGGAAAATGAGATCACAGTACCTTATGCTTGAACCATTAGCTATTTGTAATGCTTTCTAGTTTTACCAAAGGGTCTCCACATTCAATATGTCTGTGCATACTTCCCCATATTATACACCAATTACAGGCTACTAACTAATCAACAAAATAGAGCCCCTATATCATAAAACAGAAAGTTTAAGAATTAAGTCTAGATGTGTTTATTAGTATGAATAACATCAGGATACAGTATGCTATTCAGAAATAATTTATATGACTTTTGTTTACTGTGGGACCCACTCACTTTTGGGGAAGAATTATGCTCAGTGACAGAAAGAGAACATTCTTAAGCTTTTTGGCTTCTAAAAGCAGTATACGTTAATGACAATATAAAGACTCAAAGACTTAAATTTATGTTAACAAAATTAAGAAACCACACATACAGCTTACAATGTTAACTTCTAAAAGAACAAGTTTTAAAACTCTAAAAAACAAAGATATAAGGGCAGACACTGTAAAGCATTAGTTTTCTCATGTTTCCCTAAAAAATATGCCAAAATATAAAAGCAAAAAAGACATAAAATAAAAACCAAAGGAAGAAAAAAAGAATATGTATTTAACATAGGTGCTCAACGACAATTATATTAAGGATAGATATTCACCTTCTTTGGGTTGAGCCATAACTGGAGTCTGAGTTTCCTTTGTATATGTGACAATTTCTCGAGGAGGAAAGTCGACTTGAGTGATTTTAGCCATTCCAAGTTTAATAGGTCCTCTTCTAAATTAAGTGAATACAAACAATACATTTTAACTACATAAAACCACGTTGTTTTCAAAAATTAAGAATTAAACAGTCATTTGCACCTGACATTGTAAATTAAATCCATTTTATTCAAGAAATTTTAGATTAACAATGAACTGGCTTTATTTTAGCAAAAGAATTAGAAGGTAGCAAAAGCAAAAGATATTTCTAAATCATTCAGCGTTTTTATTTTTCATTTTAAAAAGCCAAGTAATTTCATTATTTAGAACAAATGTGTGGGCAATAATGAAGTAAGAGGACAGGAACTTCAGAGTGGACCACTGAATAAGGTTGTTACAAGAACTGGTTTCAGCTGGGATATGGTTCTTTCCGGACTTTTTTTGAAGAACCAGACATGGATATCACTCAGACCACATTTAGTTGATCTCGCCAAAAGGAGAATTCAGCTTTATGACTGAAAAACAGGTTCCTATTAAAAGCCTTTTTTCTACTTACATTTGGCAGAAATTGAGAATTACATTATCAATTTGGACTTTAAAATGAAATATTTAAAATTTTTAAATCTCTAATCTCTGCATGATCAATACTGTCCTTGATTCATATATGGACAAAATAAAGTCCAGATATTCTACACCTAGACTAAAATGACAGATCTTTTGAATACCACAAATCTACTAAAGTCACTTCTGTTTTAGTTAAATACAAGAAATACATTCTTTTTTTGACAATGGAAGAGCGTTGTGGCTGAGGAAAATGAAGGAAAAGAAAAATATCTTTTATTAGTTATCCGGGAGATCTTTTATTGGTTATTATGTTAGATGTTTAAATTCTAAACCAAATATAGTATGCTTCCAAACTCCCAAAAAAGTTCTCAGTTACGAAGCTGCCTTAAAAAGATATGCAATAAAGACACTGCTGCAACTTCCAGAATATGAAGCAGGCTATCATCGGTAAGAGAACTTTTTTCTTATATAAATATTCTTTCCAGTTCTGTTTAGTAACTAAATCCAAGTCCTACACAATATAATAAACCATAATGCAATAAAATATTATAAAGTATAAAGTAATAATAAAATTAGTACATTTAAAAAATTAATGTTCCAAAATGTGGGTCATAACAATTTTTTAATGTCTTTTCTAGTTTAAAAAAAAGGGGGGGAAAAAGCATAGTCAAAGAATTAAGTGGACAAATGAAGTAATCTGAAGTAATCTAGAAGTCTAAGAATAAAATTTGAAATAAGAAACTTTACATTCTGATTTTTAAGATGCAAATTATATAAAAAAGTAAATCACATATCTGGAAAAAAATCATCAAGCCAACAATATTAGAAACAAGTTACCAACTTGAATGCATATAGAGGCTAACAGACAAAAAACCACAATATTAAACAAACAAAATATTCCAAGATTTTATAGGAGGAGGTGGGCAGGGAGGAGGTGGGCAGGGAAGTAATACCTCACTTATCCAAAAGACATTTTTACTGAAAATAAGAAAACAATGGGAGGTGGGAGGGGGAAGCCTCAATGTGGCCAATAAAGAGGTCTTCCAGTTCATGTACAAGAAACTCATATATTTTTCTTATATGCCTAAAATCAAGGCTTATTTACTCTTACTTTAGACACAATTCCAAAAGGTATAGTCATATATATTTAGAAGGTATAAGTTATCAGGGGAAAAGGGCTATCTGAGTCAGGCAAGATGGTACAGCAAACATTTATAATTTGCATTAGGATCTAGAATAAATAAATAGGTGAATGAATGGCTGAATAATCTTATCTCTATGTCAACAAAATTAAAAAACCACACATATAGCTTACAGTGTTAACTTCTAAAAGAACAAGTTTTAAAACTCTAAAAAACAAAGACATAAATACAGAAACTATAAAGCATTAGTTTTCTAATGTTTCCCTATGAAAATATGCCAAAAAATAAAAGCAAAAAAGAAAACAAAAATGAAAGAAAAGAATCTATTTAACACAGAGGCTTGATGACAATTATATTAAGAATAGATATTCATCTATACATTCTATGAAGAGTAATCTATTCATCCATTCACTCATTTATTTATTGTAGATTTAACCATTCATTCATTTATTTATTCTAGATTCATGAATGAATAGTAATGAATGAATGGTGTAAGGACCAGCATCTCCATTACTCTCAAAATCTAAGAAATCATCAGTGAATTTTAATATAGAAAAATAAATTAATATTCATACCAAGTAACCCTGAAAAGGTTTAATTACATGTAGACTATGTATTAGAAAAAGTCTGAGAAGTTTTTAAATATCTCTTAGAAAACTTATATTAAAAATATAGATATAATTTTAAAAGTTTGGACACTTCAATGGACTTAGGGTAACTAGAACATCACATGGAGAGAATATTCTTTCACTAAAGGTACTGGATAAATGAGGTGTCACAGTAAAATATAACTCTTGTCCTTACTACATGATACAATATTACAAACTTAAGCAAAATAAAACTAGGACAGTTTCACAAGGAATCAAATTTATTATAAAACAGCGAAGGTAGAAAATCTATTCAATACCCCAAATCGGAATCTGAGTGAAGCTGAAGAACTGATGGATCTGTATCCCAATGCAGCGTCCTAAATGGTTGTAGGACAACCATGAAGCATTAGCAAAAAAGGCCATAAGTTAGTCAAGCAAATACATTCTATGAATAGCTAAAGCTAAAGTACTGTTCACAATTAAAAACTACATGTTCTGGTTAGTATTTTTTTAAAAAACATCAAAAAACAAAACAAAAAATCCACCAGGTCACTCAATCATCCAGTGCATGCAATAAGCTTACTACGGTTAAAGATGCAAGCATACAACCCAGAATAGTTAAAAGATATTATTTACAGATTATGAGAAACTAATATTGTATAATAATAGATCTGCTTCAGAACAACTAAAGCAGACAAACCAAGTAATTATTTATGGATAACAAGCTAGGCTATAAAATGGTTGAAAATTTAAGATTCCTAATGAAAAAAAAACACATTTAAACATCTTAGTTAACGTATTCTAATCTTCCCCAAAGCATTAAATGTGTGCAGGAAATTGTCATACCGGTAAAGGAAATGAGTCAACACATAGGCCTTTTGGTAATACAACCAAAGACTATCCCACTGGGATACAAAATAGCTTAAGTTTCCAAAATGTGACCCTTCTGTAATTTATGGGTTAAGCACTGCCTTGGGCTTACATATCATCTGCTTAAGAAAACAACTAAAGATTTCTGTCTCTAGGAAAAAATACATTTTTCCTTGGAAAAATATTTTATGTTCAAATACCAATCCTAAACAAATCTTCAGTGATAAGTTTTAGCATCGTCTATTGGCTAAGTAACTTATAGAGGATCTTTTCCACTTAAGCCTAACACAGTTACTAGCAGAACAAAAGGTACTTTATCATACTGGCATTTATGTAGGTTAGCAATATATAAGATAATTATGCACAGTACTGTCTAATGCTCATAGTCCTCATTAAAAAGAAGTTAAGCACAATACATTTAGTACTACCATTTTTGTCAAACGTATTTTTCACTTATGTAAGATGTTATAACGCACAACTAGTGTTAGTTGCTACAGTGTTTTAATACAACTAACGGTTTCTCTTACCTGCCTAGATAATTTATCAAGAAAAATAATAATGAATTAATCTAGAGAAATCCTCCATTTAAAAGACAAAGATCTTGGAATTTAAACAAGGTTATGTGTATACATTGTAAGAAGCAGCCACAGTGAAGATCTACTTTGTACTAAGCAATGAACAGCAACAAGCTTAGGCTTTGTTAAATCAAAAGAAGTTCTATGAGACGGTCTCCAAGGAATGTTCTGTCAATAGCCTTTACATTATGTAAGAGATCTGTTATCAATGACATAAAGTTCCTTGTTGAGGATGTCATTTTAGTCTAAAATCAACTAAGATTGTACCACAAAACACAGCCAGTACTGAAAATCCATTGGATGTACATGATTATATTTATTAAGGACATCTTCAGACATATAGAGTACAATTCCAAGTACAAAGCCTGAGAAACAAGCTGATCAAAAATGGAAAAAAGGGCCAGGCATGGTGGCTCACACTGGTAATCCTGGCACTTTGGGAGGCCAAGGTGGGCATACCACTTGAGGTCAGGAGTTTGAAACCAGCCTGGCCAACATGGTGAAATCCTGTCTCTACTAAAAATCGAAAAGTAGCCGGGTGGCACACAACTGTAATCCCAGCTACTGGGGAGACTGAGACCTGAGAATCACTTGAACCCAGGGGGCAGAGATTGAAGTGAGCTGAGATCACGCCATTGCACTCCAGCCCAGACAACAGAGCAAGACTCTAAGTCAAAAAAAAAGGAAAAAAGGGAACAAGAGACCTGGATTATTCTACTGAATAACTGTTCCTAAATTTTCAAGATAACAAATGAAATGCAGCTCCCTAATCTGCAAAGTTAGAGAGAGATCATTTCTCATGCCTTTTAAATTTATTCATAAATTACCACCAGTCCCAACGAAATTCTTGGCGCTTAGAGTGATTCAAACATGTTTAGATAGCGTATTTTATACTCTATCTATTCCTACTCCCTGAGTTTACTAATCTTAGACTGTGTTGGCCAACTGAAGTTTTCATGTACAGGTGTATGCATATGTCTCACGTGTCTTCATGCATTTTCCTATATTTCTTCTTATTGTCTTTATTCTTACATTAGCATCGTTTTTGCTTAACATGAGTTCATTAGGTTTCATTCTCAGACCTGGGAACTCTTTTTAAGTATCATATATTTGGAAATGCATTATTTCACTGTCAATATCACCATCACAACATTATCTCCATGAAAGCAGGATGTGATTTAGGTAGAATTCATTTTTTATTACTTTGTATGTGTACATATACATTAAAATGAATACACTCAGCCCTCTTGAAAATTAATGTTTTCAATTGAATTTGTACTCTCAAAGGAGACAATGTACATATTAAGGTTAAAAAGATGTTGCTGGGCGCAGTGGCTCACGCCTGTAACCCCAGCACTTTGGGAGGCTGAGGTGGATGGATCACCTGAAGTCAGGAGTTCGAGACCAGCCTGGCCAACATGGCGAAACCCCATCTCTACTAAAAATACAAAATCAGCCGGGCGTGGTGGTACATGCCTGTAATCACAGCTACTGAGGAGGCTGAGGCAGGAGAATCGCTTGAACCCAGGAGGTGGAGGTTGCAGTGAGTCAAGATCGCGCCACTGTACTCCAGTCTGGGAACAAGAAGGAAACTCCATCTCAAATAAAATAAAAAGAGATGTAAGATCACATTCAAAAAGAGGATTTTCCTCTCTGCTGAACTCGCAAGAAACTAATTTTGTATTCATTATCTAACAAGAACAAATACTTTTAAAAATATTAACTGTTTGTTTTTGTGTTTCCAATTTATCACTTTAAAAAACTACACTTCGCACTAAATATAGGTTAGCACACTACCCTTAGGGCTTTTCAATAAAGTCAACAGTATCTTTAAATTAATGATTCAATCACCACAATGTAAATTCCATGAAAGCAAGGACCAAGAATGTTTTATCCTCTGTGGTAACCCATAGTATTTAATAAAGTTAATAACTTAATGAATATTTGTTCTATGCATGAATATTTTTCTTATCAGTATTACTCCCTGTATTAATTTACAATGTTCTAAAAGGTCTCTAATATCCTCTGGGCTGTCCACAAAACTCATGGAGACATGTTTTAATTCACATTAATTAAAAAAACTTAAGTAGGTGTCACAAAGTACTTCTGAAAGCAAACTTGCTGACACTGAATTAAAATAATCTTTCTACTATTCAAAATCAGGAACAATGAGTTATAATGTACACAGTATAGTATCTACATAAAAACAATATACAATATCAAAGACATTTAATAAATATACTAATTTTTTATCCTGGGAAATATTTTACTATGGTAATGTTGTAGAAGGGAAAAAAACCCCTTCACTTAAAATGCCAGTTGATTATTAAGTATCTAAAGGAATAGTGGCGGGGCACAGTGGCTCACAGTTATAATCCCAGGACTTTGGGAGACAGAGGTGGGTGCATCACTTGAGTTTGGGAATTTGAGTCCAACCTGGGCAACATGGCAAAACCCTGTCTCTACAAAAAATATAAAAATTAGCCAGGCATGGTGGTGCAAGCCTGTGGTTCCAGCTACTTGGGAGGCTGATGTGGGAGCATCGCTTGGGCCCAGGAGGCAGAGGTTGCGATTAGCCGAGATTGTGCCACTGCACTTCAGCCTGGGTGAGAGTGAGACCCTGTCCCCCCAAAAAAATAAATAAATAAATGAAGGAGTATGACATATTTGTATAAAAATACAGAAGTACAAAATATGAAAAAAATTTAACTCTATAAAAATGAATTTAGACTAAATTGTCTTTGTTCTGTAATACATACTACTTTATATTTTTTATAAAGTAATATAAATAACATTATTTCTAAAAAGTAATAATATTATTTCCAAAAAGAAAATTTTGATTTTTCTTAAATGAAAGAGTTATGTCATTTACCTCCAAAGACAGTATTACTTAGATTTGCAATTTTGGTTCTATACATAGAACAGTTTTGGAAAGCACATCTCAAATCCAAGCTGGCAAGCTTTCAATTGTTAATGATAACCTGATTATTCAAGAGCTGATTAAAGTATTGAGTTTACAGATCATCCAGCCACCTTGCTTCTTTTTTCTTGCCCAGTCTTTCAGATATTTATTACTGGTTTTTAACTCCAATTAGAGGGACTCAGACACAAAAAGGATAAAACTTCTAACAGTTTATGTCTTATTAAAAGGTGTGTTAAGAGATTTTCTTGGGGAAGACATGCAACTTCCTGGCTCAAAACAAGCATTCTTAATCAGCTGTGGATTTTGACTACTTACGTTTAATTTCATTTCAGAAGTCAAAAAGTACGATACTATTAAATACTTAACTATTATTTTTTGTGTGTGTGTATGTGTGTGTGACAAAAAGGAATAAGTAATAATACTTTTCCCAATATGATCTTTGAAAGAAAGCTGAAATCTTACTGAACTTCTGAAAAGCAAGTCTCAACATGTATGTAGGATCCTAAAATAAACACAAAATGTAACTTTACACAGAAGTTGCAAGTTCAGTAATACTTGACAAGTAAACATTCTCAATGTTGTCCTTAGCAGTTATTCTTTACTCTTGATATTTTATGCATTATTATTCTCTATCTTAATTAGCACAACTAATGACTTAATAGAACAGAAATGAGCTGTTTAACTGAATTATCTACATTTTCAATTACTAAATGGGGAATCAAGCACAAGAGAGAGGTTTTACACTACAACCAAAACACTCATACAATAACAAAAAGTTTGTTTAAACATAAAAATCTAAATGCATTAATATCTCTTATTTTTAATATAAAATAATTAGCATAAACCAGTTGACTAGCACTAATTAAATATGACAGTTAAAATATTATTTTAAAAAAACACTTTTTTTTCCCTCCCAATGTCCAACAGAGAATTTCTATGCCATTTTAGATTTTAAAATGTTAGGACTAACTCAGCCCAACTATTCAGAGTCCCTTTAAAGTATCAACAGAACTGGGCACTGAATGCATTCTATC
Source organism: Cacajao melanocephalus (assembly GCA_963573385.1). Lineage (NCBI taxonomy): Eukaryota > Metazoa > Chordata > Mammalia > Primates > Pitheciidae > Cacajao > Cacajao melanocephalus. The sequence continues at coordinate 27,002 of CAUYLG010048372.1, read as the reverse complement.
ATCAAAATATTAAAAAGAAAATGACTGTACCTAGATCCCACGGCGCCATCTCCAGAGTCCTGGCTTCCAGCTTCACTTGGAGTGCTCACAGATTTGGAAGATGGAGACATAGGAGGAGGGACTAAATAGTGAAATAGACAGGTATCCGCTGTTACTACACGTAGAGGTTGCTCAGCTTATGACGTTTCAAAAATAATTTAACATGAAGTAATTAACAAAAAAGAAAAAAACAATGGCAAACCAAAAATCAAAAATATATGAATGAAAATGAACAGCAGAAAGAAGGGGGAAAAGACAAAAAGTTAAAAACGCATGCTGAATATTCATGCAATTTTTCTGGCAAAATGCACTTGAGCTTTATAATTTTTTTTAAAAAGGCAAGATTATGGAAGGATGCATCTTCATCTCATCCGTCACCAAATGTGGCCACTAATTTTCAAAGGAGAGCATTCCTTCTCCCCTAACTTTTCACTTTTAATATTACCAGATTATAAATACTATTTACAATTGCTACAAAATTCAACTCTGAAATATGCTTCATTAAATTACTTAATCTCTGGTTTCTTGAGATTTATTTTAAAATATTAACTTTTGTCTAATAATTTTTTCTTTCAAAAAAATGTTTAAAATTATTTCACGCACCCCCGCCCCCCAAAAAAATACCAATTTAGAGAAATGACTGCAGCTAAAGGAATGGCTCCTTTAAAATGTTGATTAGTTTCCAACAATTTGGGTGAAAAATGCAAACAGGCCAAGACAACATGCCTTCTAGACATGATGCATAACATAAAGTGACACATGCATATAAACAAGGCAAGACTTATGGGAACTTCCTTACCCCAGTATTCAGAAAAAACTGAAGTGTACAGACAAAGATACAGACACCCAAAATATTCTTAATCCCTTCTTATAGAAAAATACACATTTTTCATAGTATATAAAATAAATAGCAAGTGCTTTCCCTTAGATCCTCAACTTTTAACATTATATAACAACAGCTGAACGTGCATATTTCATGCTATGACATTTGTAAAACTTTTTGATTACCGTTGCAGGGAGTATAGGAAGATCATCACTGCCATCTTCTGGTTAAATTTTACCATAAATGTCCCCAATCCCAAGTATCTTTTCAAAATAATTTTTCAGTGTATGATATTACGTGACTAATACAACTTATGTTGAGCTGAAAGGCCTTCTTTTAATAGTCTATTGAAAAGAAGGCAAGTTCCTATGTATATAGGAACTAAAGCAATAAGTATTTAATTAAAAGTCTGTTTTTTAGGATAGTCACATTCATTGAACCTCAAAATTATGTTTAAATGTTTACACATGCTTCAGTAAAAACAGTGGGTTTGGTAATTTAACAAAATGTACAAATATAGTATGATGACTTGCATCTTAAACATGGGTAGAAAACTGATCATCCTTATTTTTTCAATGGCAAATTCTAATTGATATCAATAAGATTAGAAGAAAAAAAAATCACAACCAGAATGTTTCTTTCCTAAGATACAGTGGCTTACATTTCAAAGGACTATAAAAACCATAATCAATGTTTCTAATATTGTGATTAACTCTGTCAGAAACAAGTCTAAGACCAGAGAGCTTCCTATAGTTTACACGTAGGTGGCACTGTGCTAGGTGCTGTATGTATAATTCAAAGTAGCTAAAAATGATTTTTATCTGAAGTAGGAGAATATTGTCCCTTAATTTATCTTAGGTTACATTTCCTCATCTTTTTGTCCATCTTTCACTGTGAGGCTTCCCACAGTCTAAGTCTCAACTGATACAGGAATAGTACTGATAACTGTTACTTAACAGTTGTTTGCCTACTGTGCTATAAACACAAATAAACGTTTATTAAATTATAGTGAGGTACCACAATGTTTTCAAATTAAAGATTTTTTGAAGAAGAAATTTTGTATGCTTTAAATTATATACTTAATTTCATACTCAGAAAAACCATTTTTTTCCAAGTGTATATATCAGAGAGGCTGGAGAAAAATTAGTAAAATTCCTATCAATCTATTTGTGATGAATTAGAGAATTCTTTTTCAGTTTAACATGGTTTTCCCCCTTTCTGATGATTTCAAGTATCAGTGACTCCACTGAACAAATTCAACAGTATTTTACTTGGTTAAGACTACATTTTTAAAAAATGTTAATCAAAATTCTTTACACAAACAGGCTAAATACTAATTACACAGACATAAATAGATACATTAACCTAACCAGTTCTGAAATAAAAGTTTCAGAAATAAAAAGTAAATCAAAAAGGTGATGCTACCATATTATCAGTTTCTTAGCCAAACAAAGGTAAAATAAATCACAGTGACTTCAGATTTGTAATTATATAAATAGCTCCGCCCCAGAACTATTTTCTTTCTACCAAAAGATAGTTTCAAGCCAAATGATGGAAAATATTCTATAAAGGGCTCTTAACTATTATCTGAGCCACAACTACATCTTGCAGTAACAAATAATGTATACCACAGAAGGGACAATCCTAGAAAAAAATTACTATCATTACAAAAGGAGGAATATTAATTTTTAAAAAGGGGAATGACAGTGTTATTTCGTGACTGCTACATTTTAACCCAATTAGTTTAGAAAAATCAAAAAAAATACTATAATTCTGCAGTAAGGCAAATGCTACTATACTCTCAGACTTCAATAAACCTCTAGGAACAAATGAATGCATGCATTTGGAAGGAAAAAACAAAACAGAAACACTAGTCAACTCACAGGTTCTCAAATCTAAGAAAAGACTCACTTCTAGAATTCATTTTTAAGGATGGTTTATAAGTCTAATCAGCCTTGAAAATAACTCAAACCATTAATAATTAGTTTTTGCCAAGTATCTGAGATATCATCTGCTTAGTAAAGACAGTGATTCAATTAGATTACTTTTACTACACAGTTCTGTATATAAAACAGCCTAAAACAGGCTTTAATTGATACAAAATAAAGGAATTAATATAAATAAGTATGTTAATGAATTTCAGCTTCTTAGAAGTTTAGAGCACAGATACCTATTCTCTTCTTTGACAATCGTCTCAGAAAAAAAAAAAAAATCTAAACCATGGCAGTCACTGATCATGTAAGTAATGTGAAAAAGCCTGTAACTCTTTAATTCCCCAGGACAAAAAGCTAATCAAGGAAGCCTTTCCTGCCAGCTTAGACCCTGTTCTTCCAAGGATATAAAATTAACACTGCTGGCTTCTAGCCTGTGAAGAAACAACTAGCATATTTTTGAATCACAAAGGACCTGGGAATGCACCTAGATTTAGAATTAGTATTAAGTCTGAGTCAACCACTCAGAACTACACAGAAGTCTCAAGGGCAAAGGATGGCACACAGTTGAATTATTTTTCAAGCAGAAGAAAGCCTCTGGCAAGAAGGGGTTTTTATCAAGAAGAAAGACCTGGAAAAGACAGACAGCTAAGGAAAGTGAATGCAGGGAGTGGGAGTGTTGGTGGAAGGCAGTGAAATGGAAGGAGTGAGCTTCTGGGATGCATGTAACCCCAAGTTGTGAGGTCTCTTCTAAGCTCATCAATGATACTCAGTACTCAACCACAGCCCACGTTACAATAATGCCCCCTCCTGGATACAAGTGTTCTTAGCCTGGAATATTAAAATTTAAATAACTACCTATTTTTCAGACCTTACTCTTTTTGTCTGAGAGATGTTGCTTTAAACCTTAACTCCCTGAAATATTAATTTCTCCCTTTCCTTTGCTCCTTCTCTTCATAATGAAATTTAAATATCCTCCACTAATCTCTCTTAAGCGTTTCATTTCCTTTATTCTTCTTTTCAATGTAATTCAGAACATTACATTAAAAAGATAAAACAACAAGTGAAAATAAAATTTTAGCCTGGGTGTGGTGTGTCATGCCTCTAAGCACTTTGGGGGACTGAGGCAAAAGGATTGCTTGACTCTAGAAATTCAAGACAAGCCTGGGCAGCATAATGAGACTCTGTCTCTACAAAAAATAAAATTAGCTGGGCACGGTGGTGCATGGCTGTAGTCCCAGCTACTCAGGAGGCTGAGGCAGGAGGATTGCTTGAACCCAGGAGTTTGACGCAACACTGAGCTGAGATCATACCACTGCAATCCAGCCTGGGCCACAGACTAAGATCCTGTCTCTAAGTCCCCCCTCCCCCAACACACACACACACACACACACACACACACACACACATACACACTCTCTCTCTCTCTCTCTCTCTCTCTCTCTCTCTCTCTCGTGCGCGCACGCTCTCGCTCTCTCTCAAAATGATAAATAACCCCTACTTTCTACTCTCAGTAGAAAAAAGTCATAATCCGAGGCAGTTTTACAATTGAACTCTATCAAGTTTTTAATAAACAGGCATCTTTTATAAACTATTCTACAAAATAGCAAAAGGGAAAACTGACCAATTTATTTTAAAATCATGGTTGTTCATGATGACCAATGAACATGGACAGTACTAGAAAATCAAAGGCAAATTTCATTTATTAGTATATATACAAAAAACCCCTCAATAAATCGGCTAACCTATTTTAAAATACATGCAGGGCAGGAGTGGTGGCTCATAGCAGTAATCCTAACACTATGGGAGGCTGAGGTGGGTGGACTGCTTGAGCTCAGGAGTTCAAGACCAGCCTAGACAACATGGTGAGACCCTGTTTCTACTAAAAATACAAAAATTAGCAGGGCGTGGTGGCGGCATGTGCCTGTAGTCCCAGCTACTTGGGTGGCTGAGGTGGGAGAATTGCTTGAGCCTGGGAGGTGGAGATTGCAGGGAGCTGAAATTGCACCACTGCACTCCAGTCTGGGTGACAGAGACCCTGTCTCACAAAAATAAATAAAAAAGATAAAAATACATGCAAAAACTCATCTGCCACTCCTGGAAGTGACTATTAGTAATTAAAGCAAAAAAGTAAACATGTTTCCTGTTTTTCTAACATTTAGGGTAACCAAAAAGCCCTAGTTATTAAAGGAAAGCTCCCCTTTACAGAAGAGCTTTAGCCAATAAATGCAGAAAGAATGGCAGAATTACAAAAACAACGTTGCAACTCCTAATTAAATAACTTAGATAAGGATCATCAATGAGTATTAATACCATCAGATAAAGGGCTGATAAAGAAATGAATAGTCACATAGTATCCAAGTATCACCCTCAGATATTACCTATTAGTCACAAGGGGGTAATTACGATAGAGAGATCAGGTTATCACAATTGTGATCCAATAATCAAGCTTAGCATCACTCAACAGCCGGAGAGATGTGCTACTGATATGATACAATATGAAAGACACAACATCACTTAGGAGATTTTCTTGCCAAAAAAGTTCAGCCTAAAGTGAAACAAGCATCTTTTCATTTCTTTTTTTGAGATAGGGTCTTGCTGTGTCGCTCAGGGTGGTGTTCAGTGGTGCCATCATGGCTAACACCTTGACCTTGAGAGCTCAATTGATCCTCCCACCTCAACTCCCCAGTAGCTGGGACTACAGGTCCATGTTACCATGCCTGGTTAATTTTTGTTTTTTTTTTTGTAGCGACTAGGTCTCACCATGTTGCCCACACTAGTGGTCTTGAACTCCGGGGCTCAAGCAATACACCTACGTTGGCCTCCCAAAGTACTGGGATTACAGGTGTAAGCCACTGAGCCCAGTCAAACTAGATCAAAATCAAGCTTTTTAATCTAACTTCCAGTTTAAAGGAAACATAAGGGATAGATAACAGCTAAATGTGAGAATGCCATCAGACAAACCCAGGAGCGGGTACAGTCAAACCAAGCCCACCCTCTTCAACAAGTAGATATCATGAGGCAAAAAGTAGTATGTGTGTGGAGAATATCCTAGATTTTAAAAAATTAGGAAGGGTGTGGTGGCTCATATCTATAATGTCAGCACCTTGGAAGGCAAAGGCAGGAGGACTGCTTGAGCCCAGGAGTTCAAGACCAGCCCTGGCAACATAAGACTTCACCTCTACCAAAAAAAAAAAAATTAGTTGGGCATGGTGGTGTGCACCTATGGTCCCAGCTACTTGGGAGGCTGAGGTGAGAGCATGGCTTGAGCCTGTGAGGTCAAGGCTGTAGCAAGCCATGGTTATACCACTGCATTCTAGCCTGGGTGACAAAGTGAGACCTTGTTTCAAAAATAAATAAATAAATAATTTAAAAAGAAAACATATAACAATGCAATGTATGTATGGTACAGCAAGACTCTAGAGGGAAACTAAATTTCTTGAGGGGAAGAAAAATGTTTGTGAACCTAGGACAATTTTGTAAAAGAGGAACAAAGAGGGGGTTATTTTCTATATAAGAAATTAGAATATAATACAAAGCTACAGTAATTAAAACTGGGTTGTGTAGAATTGAACAAATAGATTCATAGTGAAAACAGAGAGCTCAGAAATGCCCATAAATATATGAGAATTTACTGTATGACAAAGTTGGCATCAGACTTCAGTGGGGGAAAAGATAGCTTAATAAATGATATTGAGAAAATTAGCTAACTATATAGAGGAAAATTAGGTTGGATCCCTACGTCATACTATTTAAAAAAATATAATTAAAATATTGACATGTGAAGGGTAAAACTATAAAACTGATAGGAAAAACATAGAAAAACATATTGGCATCCACAATGTAGGAAAGGATTTCTTTTTTAAAAGACCAAAAGCACACAAAAAAGGGTTATACAGGTTAAGTATCCCTTATCCAAAATGCTGGACCAAAGGTGATAGATTATTTGGAATTTTGGAATATTTACATTACACCTAGCAGTTCAGTATCCTAACTTAAAAATCTGAAATCTGAAATTCTCTAGTCAGTATTTCTTTTGAGTGTCATGTTAGTGCCTAAAAAGTTAGATTTTGGGGCATTTTGAATGCTAGATTTTTAGATTAGGAAAACTTAGCTTATAATTGCTAGATCTGCCCATATCAAAATGAAGAATTTGACCATATCAAAATAAAGGATTCTGTCAATGAAGAATATTACGAACAGTTAACAAGTAACAGATTAGAAGGTTTTTTAAGAGCCTGAAACAGACAAAAGTACTCCCTAAAATATATAAAATACACAAAGAATGCCTACAAATCAGAAGATAAAGAACCCCAATCGTAGTAAATGGGGAAAAGGATATGAATATGCAATTCAAAGAAGGGAAAACTTGAATGGTTAATGGATATATAAAGAAGTGGTCAACCTCACTGTAATCAGATAAATGTATATTAAAACACTTTGATGTACCACTCTATACTGATCAAGTCAGCAAAAATTAGAAAGCTGGATAATATCCAATCATGATGTAAATATGGTAAAGCAGTTACTTTTTCATGCACTAGTAGTGGGAGAATAAACTTTTGCAGCCATTCTTGAGAGTGTTATGCAAAACCTAATTAAGCTAAATCCTATATGCAAAAACACAGCAAGTCAATTATTGGGCATATACCCCAGAGAAACTATTCCATAGTCCTCAAGAGAAAAAATATATATTTTTTGCAGTGTTGCTTATGATAGTAAAGCAGAGACAAAAGCAACCTGAGTGCATAACACCAGGGGAATGGATAGGTAAAATGTGGTACATAATATGATATTATATATTACAAATAAATAACTAGACTTGTATATAGCAACATGGAATAAACAGAAGACATATAGCAGCACTATGCTATTTATGTATATAAAGTATATATACACACAGATATGGGAAACCTTGAAAAACACAGGATAATCTGAAAGATGTATGCACACTAAAAAAGCAAAGTGGTGTGGGTGTGGTGGCTCATGCCTGTAATCCCAGCACTTTGGGAGGCTGAGGTGGGCAGATCATGAGATCAGGAGTTCGAGACCAGCTTGGCCAACATGGTGAAACCCCGTCTCTACTAAATATACAAAAAATTAGCTGGGTGTGGTGGTACACACCTGTAATCCTAGCTGCTTGGGAGGCTGAGGCAGGAGGATCACTTGAACCCCGGAGGTGAAGGCTGCAATAAGCCGAGATTGCACTACTGCACCCCAGCATGGGTGACAGGGCAAGACTCTCTTAAAAAAAAAAAAATGCAGGCCGGGCGCGGTGGCTCATGCCTGTAATCCAAGCACTTTGGAGGCCAAGGCGGGTGGATCACCTGAGGTCAGGAGTTCAAGACCAGCCTGACCAACATGGTGAGACCCCGTCTAAAAAAAAAAAAAAAAATGCAAAAGTGGGTACTTAATGCATTAGTGGAAATGAGAACAGAATTAGAGATGAGGAATGAGGGACACATACACAAACCCTAAAGAACGGTCTTTCAAGAATTAATGATGGAGGTACACCATTGATATAGTTTGGACATCTTCTCCAAATCTCTTGTTGAGATTTAATTCCCAGTGTCGGAGGTGGGGCCTAGAGGGAGGCGTTTGGGTCATGGGGGCGGATCCCTCATGTTTTCCTTTAAGACTGTGGCACCTTCCCTCATCTCTTGCTCTTGCTCACTGCATGAGACAGGCTGATTCCCCTATGCCTTCTGCAATGACTGGAAGTTTCCTGAGGCCTTGCCAGAAGAAGACAGCACCATGCTTCCTGTAAAGCTTGCAGAACCATGAGTCAATTAAACTTCTTTACTTTTTCTTTTTTCTTTTCCTCACTTTTTTTTAAGACAGAGTTTTGCTCCTGTTGCCCAGGCTGGAGTGCAATGGTGCAATCTCGGCTCACCTCAACCTCTGCCTCCCAGGTTCAAGTGATTCTCCTGCCTCAGCCTCCCAAGCAGCTGGGATTATAGGCATGCACCACCACATCTGGCTAATTTTAAATTTTTAGTAGAAATGGGGTTTCTCCAAGTTGGTCAGGCTGGTCTCAAACTCCCCACCTCAGGTGATCCGCCCATCTTGGCTTCCCAAAGTGCTAGGGTTACAGACATGAGCCACCATGTCCAGCCACTTCTTTTAAGTTACCCAGCCTCAGTATTTCTTTATAGCAATGCAAAGAACTAACCCAGCCATAAATTAAGAAATATGAACAAGTGAGTTCAGTGAAACTAAAGTCTTAAGAACATAAAAGAAAAAAAATTCTATAGGAGAAAAACAAAAGCCAATGCACAGGAAAAAAAGGTAACTCAAACAAAGGCTAACAAGCAATTTGGATTAGTTACAAGAAAATGTGTTCTGATTCATTTACTTTTAAAACTGCATATTCAACATAAGCTTATTGAATAAATACATAAAATGAATATACTTAAGTCTTCAAATTCTACAAGATGAAAAGGAAAATGAGCTGAAAGAATTAACAGTGAAGCCAACCATGAGAGTAGCCAGCCTTTTCACCTTGAAACCTTTTAGAAATATCAGCACTAAGGACAGTTATGTTGCAGTTTCACAACAAGAATACAGCATTTACAATATCCAGTATTTTTCCCCTTGACTAGATAAAATTAGCCCACAAACTAGCCGTAAAATGTTAGGTCCCTAAAGGACAAAGGCCATTTCAAACTAAAATACTATGTAACAGCACCCAGCACAGACCTATTTTAAGTAAGCACTTGTTTCTGATATGTAACTAGATTGTCCCGTGTACCTCCACTATTTCAGCTTTTTTGGTCTAGTACAGTTACCAAAATGAGTAACTCAGAAAAAGAATAAGATTAAGTCAAATCACTGTCAAAATAAGCTACCAAAATTATCTCCCTTATTAGCACTGACAGCAGAGGCTATAAGCTTATCCTTCCACTCCTGTACCTTTGAATACTAATATACTTTGCATACTAACAATATAATTTTGATTGTTTCTCTCTCTCATCTCCAGAAAGGAATACAGAGTTCAGATCAGGAATCCAGTTATCTTTGAGCTTAACAGAGTATGGTACACAAAATTTGCTTAACAAATTTTTGTTGAAATGCACTACTGATTTAATAAGAAAAGTCAATTGGTAGTTCAGCATATGTTAATAAATATAATTAATCTTGCAGTTCTTTTGAACAAATAAAATAACCATATACTAGCATATCTGGAAAAAAGACAATTCCAAATAAATTATAAGATCAATAATTTTAGAGACACAAGGAAAATATGCAAAATATATCAAGTCAATCCACTCAGCTATGTCTGAGCTGAACAGAATCTATGCCTATCTCTTACAAATGGATATATTCTTAACCTTACCAATGGGGGATTCTGGAGTTAGCCCCATGCTTTGAAGCAATGCTTCAGCTTCTCTTCTTTTTTTCTCAAGATCTGATTCTTCTTGCACAGGAGCAACAGCTTCCTTCTTCTGATCAGTCTAAAATGTTTAGGTTAAAAACTTATGTTTACATATAGCATGAAACATTTGTTTGCAAAAATGTTTTAAATGATATGCTAACACTATATACTTTTAAGGCATGAAGTTAGTTTTGAGTACAGGTGAAATTCTCTTTATAGTCCTTAAATGAAAATCATTCTCAACAGAGTTCTAGTAAATAACCTCCAAATGATATGTACTAAACTGCTCTATCTTTATATGTAATCAAGGAGTTTCCACAAAAATTTTCCTAACAGACAAACTCAAGAAGTACATTCAACTTCAAATTATCTACAGTATGAAATTGCTGTGTATGGTTAGGAACAATAGACAACCTCCCCCGAGTGGCACAAAAGGTTAGATATAATATCACACACTATGAAAAAATTAAAGTGTAATTATTTAAAAGGTAAAACATTTTAAGTAAATGATAATATAATTTGTTGAAAAAGTAAGAGTATCACAAACTTCTGTAAAAAGTCTTCATTTTATTTGAGATTGGGTTTTGTAAAATTAAACTCACTTTCGCACGGCACAAAACATTTTGTTACGAAAATTTTGCCAGCTTTTATCTCAGGCATTTATAGTTTTAGCACAATCTTCTAGTTAAACTTGATAAACTAGATTATCCAAGACATCGCAAGTAAAATGTAAGGTTTCCAGGGAAAAGTTTTTTTATATAAATCTCAAATTCCTATGTCAACTAGACAACTATTACTCATACACCGTCTGGAGTGAATTTTGTTAGCCATAATATTCTATGCCATTTTGACTTAAAAGTTATCAGGAAATTTAATCAAAATAACAAAACAGGTTGTAATAGCAAGCTGATGCTTCACTGTTGATAATATTAATAGACTCATAGTTTAATACCATTGTGTTATCTCTTGCAACATTTTTATAAACTTTAATTATTTTCCTCGTTGGTCTGTGTGACTCGACAGTTTTATAAACTTTAAATTAGGTATCAGTCATGCAATAGATACCCCTTAGAAGCCACCTTTGCCACTTATGACCATTCTTAGAAAATAAAAATGAAATTTGCTCTCGGCACAGAAGTGTTTAGGGCTATAGATATTATTTTGGAATAGCTCTGCCAAACTGAATCATGCTTCTACGAGTCAGCTTTTAATCTAATAGCTAATGTAAAGCTCCAACCCTCTTATAATATATCACAGAAAGGTTCAGAATAAACTAGCTAATTCTTCAATTACAGGCCTTTACAGCATCATAGTAATGCTGTGCATAAATTGTACCTTCAACTTTTCTACTACTTATTTTTCTCTTAGTCCCCAAGAGATTTCTGGCAGCCTTGGCTATTACTTAGGCTACCACATACAAACACTTGGTCCTAAAGACACACAGGAAAAACTATCTTACACTGGCTATTTAAAACAGATCTGTAGTAAAAGTATGCTGATATGTCTACAGAGTTTCCATACGGATAAATGTATATTTCAATGCAGGAACAAGTAAAATATGTTCAGCTCAGGGTCAATGTACATTTGCTGTATATAATGTGATGCATATTTTTGATACAAAAAATTCAGAAGTACGTAGACCACCTTTATGGTACCATCAAACCTACTACTCGGTAAAAATATTTCAATGACTGACTCATAAAGACATAAGAATAAATTCCTTAGTCAATTAAATCATCTATTTCAAGTATATTTTATTTGCCATTAATATTATTTATTCTGACAAATTAGAAGTTCAGACTAGCAAAATATTCAGGTAAATTCAAAGTCCAAACTAAGTTATGATATATATACCATATTTATGAGCTATTATAATATAGATGTCTCGGCTGAGTGTGGTGGCTCGCGCCTGTAATCCCAACACTTTGGGAGGCTGAGGCAGGGGGAGTGTTTGAGCCCAGGAGTTCAAGACCAGCCTGGGTAAGATGGCAAAACCCTGTCTCTACAAAAAATACAGACATTCGCCTGGCATAGTGGCATGTGCCTGTAGTCCCAGCTACTCCAGAGGCTGAGGTGGAAGAATCACCTAAGTCAGGGGAGGTTGAGGCTGCAGGGAGTTGTGATCATACCACTGCACTCTAGTCTAAGTGACACAGTGAGACCCTGTCTCAAAAAAAAACCCCCAAAAACCAAAACACAATATAAATGTGCCTTACTTTATAATAAATATATTCCTAGACTAAATATGTAAATTGAACTTTTATAAATCAAATTGTAGAAACGCACCAATCTATATGAAATTCTATTGTTTTTAAAAATTATATTTTATCAGTTTTGTCATTTTCAAATATCTGGCTTCTTTAAAATAAGATTCACTTATAGTGCTATGTCTGCAGTCAGAACTGCTAGATTGTTAACTATCCTGAAATTATTAGGTTGGTGCAAAAGTAATCGCAGTTTCTGATATTACTTTTAACCACAATTACTTTTGCACCAACCTATATGTAAACATATATGTGAAATAAACTCAATCACTTTATGTTGTTTATTAAAAAAAAAAAATCAAACATACTTCTTTTTTTTTCCTTTCTTCTTCTTTTCTTTTCTTTTCCTCTCTGATTTGGGCCAGTCGCTGCTTCTTACGTTCCAACTCAGCCTTTAATTCACTTTTGTCTGACATGTTTGTGACCTTAGAAACATACAATCATTGAAAGTAATCATTACACTAGTAAAGGTAGCACAGCTGAAAAAACTAGTGTTTCAAGAAAAGAACTGTCCCAAAAGGCCATATAGTTCGATGCTATCTAAAAAGAGCACAAAAACCTTACTTTCAAAATAGCAGGGCTGGGTGCAGTAGCTCACTTTGGGAGGCTAAGATGGGAGGACTGCTTCAGGCCATAAGTTCAAGACCAGCTTGGACAACACAGTGAGATCCCTCCCCCATCTCTACCAAAAAAAAAGCAAGAAAAATAAAAAATTAGGTGGGCACAGTGGCATGTGCCTGGTGCCTGTAGTCCCAGCTACTTGGAGGATCGCTGGAACCCAGAAAGTCAATGCTGCAGTGAGCCGTGATCACGCCACTGCACTCCAGCTTGGGCAACAGAGCATCTCTAAAAAATAAACTTTTAAAAAATAAAATAAAGAAAGCATACATATTATTACTAAGACTTGGAAAATGTATAAACAAATGTATATAATAAATATTACCTAGAGCTGAGCATAGAAGCTAGCCTGTCCTAACCACTTTAATGTTCGCATGCACAAACTGAACACAATGTCTCAAAGTTTTTGATGACAATATATTAGGGTACCTGAGATAAAGGTCAAAACTGGCTCTTAAAACAGAGTACATGGTTTAGCATTTAGAAGCTCTTCAGCTATATGACGCAGATCAAAACTATTGCCAATTCTACTGCATTTATAGAAACTTGATAAAAAACAATAGGAGGTCAAACAAAATTCCTATACGTTCTAAAAGTGCTGTAGTAATACTAAAGACTAGCAAAATGAAGAAGTTACCATCATTACCTATCAAATCAAATTAACTTTGTATCTCTCCGCAATAACACTTTACCTATACCTCTGATGGCACTTTTAGTACAATTATTCGTGGACATACCTGAAATGTTTCCTATTAGATTACAATGTACTCGAAATCAGGTACTGTCTTTTAGTCATTTTTGCTGCCTTCACAACATCCAACAGAATGACTTTAAAATTACAACTGACACTGGGTACTGAATAATGCGTAAGGTAGACAGAATTACAAACAGAGCTTCAAAAACAATTGCATAAACACTACTTAAGCTTCACTTTTAGGAAGAAGTAATGAATTCGGTTTTTTTTGTTATTATTATTTTTTTTTCAAGTAGCCTAGCAGCTAAGTATAAGGCAGCAGCCAGGAACTGGTTGCCTTCTCCACATTATTGACTTATTGCCCAATGATTAATCTCTTTCAACATCTCTGTACAAGGGAAGTATTAAATGTTTCAGATAAAGAAAACTAGGCGAATAACCTCTGAAAAACTGTATTTAGGGGGAATCTCTTAAAAGGCATAATAGTTAAATCTGAATAAAGGTAAGTTACTCAAGAGGAGAAATTCACCTACTAACAAATGCATAAAGCAAATTTCAGCTACTAAACTCCATAAAGACTGGGCGAATTGGTAATTTTTAAGCATACGAAAAGGATGAAAAGTTGACATGGCAGACAAAATATAGACACAACATCTTCCCAGATTTGTTTGAACAAACGAAAAAAAAGCAACAGATCGTGTTTCTTACTCCACCCTTTCTACACCTCTAAACAGCTTGATACAAACGGCTGGTGAAGAGCACTTCCATACGTAACTGTATACTACGCTAGGCACATTATTTTTTGTTCAGCGTCAACTGTAAAAGATATAATTGATATTAAAATAAGCGAATTTTAGTTAAAACCCAACAACAAAGTCTGACCAGCTGAACTCTAGCTGACCAATCCTCTTATCCTCATAAAGGCCAGAGCCTTCCTCCATGACTGACACGTTCACGTTCTTGTAACTCCAGAGAAGAGAAAGTCTCTAGAGTTTTGTGCTAGAACCTCCGTGTTCGAGGACTTTCCAACACACAAAAGATGAGGGGAAACACTATTAAGGCAAGTAGAAAAGGCCTTTATTTGTCAAATGGGGCAAGGCGAAAAGGAATCGCTTTCTCCTCTGGGGTCACGGCCAGGAGGGCGCGGCCCAGGTCAGGGCGTCCAGGAGAAGAAGCCAGTGGGCGCCGGACAAGCCTCAAGTCTCCCCAGGCCACCTCTGGAGGGTCGAGAAGGGAAAGGAGCGGACTCCTCTCGCCGGGCCGCCCTGAGTCACCGCACCCAGGTCTCCCCGCCTTTCCGCCCCAAAGCCGGGCCGGGAGGGGCTGTCAGCAGGAACTGCAAAGCCGCCCTTCGAGTTGAGACGTGGAACACAGGCAGGGAGGCCTTGAAGGAAGAACAGTCAACCCACCTGTCAGGTGGCTGGAGGGAGAAGAGTCCGCCCGCCTTTAACTTCCCGGTAACGTCCCTCGCCTAAGCCCCCAACACCTACAGTCGCCACCACCAGCTCCGCGGCTTTCTAAAGCACACAAAGAGGGATGGGCGGCGGCTGCTACGGCGAGAGCTTAGGGACAAATACCCTCACCAGAACGAGGTCGCTCTCACAAATAAAAGGTGGGGTCCTCCTACGAGGAACTGTAGCTCCTCCGTGACTTACCTGACGTAAAGCAGAAGCCGGTAGATAAAACAAGGAACCCAGCCAGCTCAGGGGCCTGAAGTATTTCTGCTCTGGCAAAAACTGGGAAACTACGCCTAATATCCGTGGGCCAGGAACGCAACTACCACCCTCGCCCTACACACTGACACGACCAGGAAGAACTACAAGCCGCAGCAAACTGCATGCGGCGAGCAGTGCATTCTGGGAATTGAGGTCGCGGTGCGTCGCAAGGTGCGCTGGGACATGTAGTCTGTCCCAGCCTTTCGGTTTCCCACTCCAAGGCCTCCCTCTGTAGAGATCAGGAGGAGAAGTTTCTCTTTAATGTATTCTGTTGATCCGTGCTCACGGTTTAGTGTGTGTTATAGTGTAAGATCTTGGCCCAACATTGGCAGAATTTTAAGAAGGGCTATTTTCCAGTAGTGAACCTATGAATTACACTGCTGCACATTTGGTGAAGACGTGAAGTAGACTTTTTAGGATGTAAAACATATATATATGTACATACATATGTAAGTACATATAAAAATGCCTTATAGAGGTTTTATGTGGCATCTTAGGCAAAATATAAATAAAAATATGTTAATCGACATAGCAAATAATTCTTTAGTATTCGTTGCAGTGTAGTAGCATTTTGTTTTTTTCTCAAAGAATTTTAGGAAAGAAAGAATTTTAAACCCCCAAAAAGTATATTAAATCCTCAAACCAAGCTAGAATGTTTTCCACAGAATTTTAATATACAAAGAAAACAAAAGTTACTGGAATAGGAATTTACCTGCAATGTATGCTTTGATACACGTTTTTAAAGTTTAAACAATTTAAAGCATTATTTGGCAGCAGTTAAAACTAACACCGAGGCAATATCTTTCCTATGTTCTAGAAAACTGACTGTTTTATATTTGATATAGTGAATTCCAAGTTTCCCTTCAAAGTATCAATATGTCAAGATGTTCAGTTCTTTGTCCTCCAGTTTAAAGTTTAACTTCCTTGTAGTTTCAGTAAACAACCTTTTCCACCGGTTCTAATTAGTAGTTCACAGCTTTTCCCCCAGTTCCCTGCTCCATCCTGACTCATCCCGGTCAGCTGCTCTGGTCACCTGCTCCAGTTGCCTGCTTTGATATAGGTCACCCCTAGCTACGTGCTCTGACCTGTCCTATAACCATCCTTCCCACCAAACTACCCACCTAGCCACTCTGGCTCCTACCCCTGCTCCCTTTAAAATAGCCAATCGGAATTAGACTAGACTGTGCAATCTAATCCTAGCCAATAGGGGAATGACACAGCAGTAGAGGCTACTTCCATCAGGAATAAAAACTCCTTCCCCTCCCTTGTCCTGGTTCCATCTGTGAGCCGCACCCTTCTATAGAAGTAAATTGCCTTGCTGAGGAAACTTATATTCCAGTGCTACTTCTTTTGCAGCACTGAAAATTTACATTCTACAAGTTCTAGATATTGCCCAAGTCTAGGATTAACCTTTATGATTCATATTCCAAGTCCTCGGGCTTGTGGTCTTTTTCTTATCTTTCTCTGCCTTATCTATGGTCTTTTGTATAGAAAAAAAATATTTTAAATGAATCTGAGAAAGAAAATTCTTGGCTTTCCACAGTTTTTCCCAATAATCTAACATTCAAAGAGCTTTATAACTATGTTATTTTCTTACTTCTTACCTAATATTTAGTTTTCATTTATTAATTTGAACAGAATTATTATTGATTGCCTACCGTGTGCCCGGAATGGTGCTGGGTATTGTATTAAGAGCAAAAATGGGCCAGGTGTGGTGATTCATGCCTGTAATACCAACACTTTGGGAAGCCGAGGTAGGCAGATCACTTGACCAGCGTGGACCACATGGTGAAACCCCATCTCTACGAAAATAGAAAAATTAACCAGGTGCATGGCATGTGGCTGTAGTCCCAGCTACTCACAAGGCTGAGGCAGGAGGATGGCTTGCACCCAGGAGGCAGAGGTTACAGTGAGCCAAAATCACACTACTGCATTTCAGCCTGGGAGACAGAGCAAGACCCTGCTCCCCCTTCCCCCCGCCAAAAAAAAAACTAAAATGCACATCCTTCTTCTCAAGGGAGAAAGACAGGACACTCAGTCAACTAAGTATGGTTGATTCCTGACTGATGATGGTTTAACTTAAGATTTTTTTTTCTCATTACAATGGGCTTATTAGAGTAAAATGCATTTTCAACGTATATTTTTGACTTAAGATAGGTTTATCAGGACATAACCGAAGGAGCATCTGTGTAATGATGGGATTAGATAAGGAAGTCGTAGAAACACCTGGAAAAACTTTTCAGGAAACTTTTGGAAGGAGGTGATTCTAGAGCTAAGTCTTTGATTCTCAAAGGTTGAGTAGAAGAAGTTGGCCAAGAAGAGAAGATACAGTAAGATGCCTTGGGAAGAGAAAAGAATATGGCCAAAAGACAGAGGTGTGAGAGCATAGAATGCTAGTGAATCTGGAAACAATTCACAACAGCCATAGGCTAAGACAGGAACTGCGGAATGAAGCCATAAGCAGGGGCAAAGTCACAGATCCCAGTTTAGATTCAGTCCTACAGATGATGTGAATCCACTAGATTTTAAGTGGCAGCATGGTGTGATAAAGTTTGCACTTTAGATAGCTGACCTTTCAAAGTAGTCTGGAGAAAGGATAATGTGCTGGTTATTTTCTTTCTCCCCTCAGATTCATTTCCTGCCCTTCTCTACTAAGTTCTATGCCTCTGAGGGTTGACCGCTGTTTCTTTAAGCTCTGCCTTGTGGTTGGACATAACGAAGGCCAAGGCAAGGATATCAGAAAGTGGGTAGAAAGTGAAATTGGGGCATCTCTTCCTTGCTCCTTCCTTCTTTGGGTGTCACATGTCCAGCCATGGCTTCATTCCTTCATAACTATAGTACTTGCCAGATGGCCCTTTCTCCATGGCTATACTTTTTCCTGGGCTCTCTGGTGATTTTATGTTCTCCTTTTATCTCTTGGACACCTCATCTGTAGCTAGGCGCTGAGTGTCTCATCATCTCTTGTTTGTTCCCTTACTACTGCTCACCCCTCTGTAATGGTCCTTTCATTAAAGTATTTTCAACTCTCTTGTGAACTCTGTTTCTTGTTGAGACCCTTACTGATACAGCTTGCCTAGAGGGATGAGAGGTGGAGAAAAGAGGTAAGGTAGAGACTGGAAGCAGGGCATGCAACTGGAAGACTTTTAGTAGAGTGAGAAACTATAAATGCATGACCTAATGCATTATCAATGAGAATTAAGAAAAGTAGATGGATTGGAGAAATGTTAAGATTATGTGGGACTTCTACAGCAATAAAGCAGACTAGGCACCCCAGTTGACCTTCCAACTGAAAACCACTAAATATACACGCTGAATAATACAGCTTTTGGGTGGGCACAGTGACTCATGCCTGTAATCCCAGCAGTTTGGGAGGCCAAGGTGGGAGGATCACTTGAGCCCAGGAGTTCAAGACCAGCCTGGGCAAGATGGCAAAACCCCATCTCTATAAAATATTTAAAAATTAGCTGGATATGATGACACTCACCTATAGACCCAGCGACTTGGGAGGCTGAGGGTGGGAGGATTGCTTGAACCCAGGAATTTGAGGCTGCAGTGAGCTATAATCACACCATTGCACTCCAGCCTGGGTGACAGAGTGCGATCCTGTTGCTTAAATAAATAAAATTTTAAAAACAGTTTTAAGATGTAAAATATGTAACTAAAAAAACACCCACATTTTTGTTGTTTCATTTTTAACATTTTTTTTGAAAAAACCCATTATCAGCACCAATTAGAAAGACTGAACCCTGGACATTACATAGTTCAAACCACTATGTCTTCAACTTTTTAAGTTGGAAGGGCTGAGGAGGAGTCCTAATCAGCATTAGTGCTACAGGGTGTTTTTAAAGGAGAGGATTTGCATTTTGAAACTCCTTACAAAGGTTTATAGGAGAGGGTAGAAATACATATAGTTGCAATTGTTGAACAAATTCATATCTGGATTTACACTTGAATTCAATATGCCAATGCTTGCAAAATTTTAATAAAATTAATATATTGACACAATGTGGGATTTCATTACATAGAATGCAAAAGCAGGTAAAACTAATGAAATGTTAGAATAGTGGCTATTGAGGTATAGGGATATTGAATGCCAAGGGATATAGGGAGGTTTCTGCGGTGCTGGGAATGTTTCATATCTTCATCTGGTGGAAGTTACACACATTTACATACCCGTGAAACATTCATTGATCTCTACCCTTAATATGGGTCCTCTTTATTGTATGTATGTCATATTCAGTAAAAAAGTTAAGAAAAAATGAGCTATTAAACTATGGCACTTAAACAAATATACAAAACATCAAAAAGATGTGGCAGACATCAAATTGGAAGAGGAAGGAATTTGAAAGGGTTAAAAATGTATTCTGCTACCCAGCAATTCAGTCATCTCAAAATACTTCAGGAACTCGAGTAAGTCCCAAATAATCAGCTACAGCATTTATAGCCATTTATTGACAACCTTGTTATATACACCCTCATCATACAAAGTTTTAAATAAAATTATGTTGTTAAAAGGAAGTTGTGACCCCACAGCAATGCATGAAGCTTTCTACTAATTATACTTTTAGTGTGCTTCTGTAAATGTCACTTGATTGGTTTATAACTAATCAAGTTATAGTTAAATGAAATGTATAAAATTTAATACATACATTCTTGTGACCTTCTTACCATGCAAAAAACATTTCCCAGGACCTTTTCATAAATATTGGATTGCTATTATTATTCTGGTTTTTTTTTTTTTTTTTTTTTTTGAGATGGAGTCTCGCTCTGTTGCCAGGCTGGAGTGCAGTGGCATGATCCTGGTTAACTGCAACCTCCACCTCCCAGGTTCAAGCAATTCTCCTGCCTCAGCCTCCTGAGTAGCTGGGACTACAGGTGTGCGCCACCATGCCCAGCTAATTTTTGTATTTTTAGTAGAGATGGGGTTTCACCATGTTGGCCAGGATGGTCTCAATCTCTTGACCTTGTGATCCGCCTGCCTCAGCCTCCCAAAGTGCTGGGATTACAGCGTGAGCCACTGCATCTGGTGGGTCACTATTATTTTTTTCCATATTTTAATCAGAGATCCTCTAAGATTTCACTTTGGCTAAGTTCATGAGGTTTCTACCAGACTGCCTCTGGAATCTGGAATCATTCTTCGCACGTTAACAGCTCTGAGTCACTTGTGTTTTTAATTTTTTTCTAAATATTTCCATTACACCTTCAGGAAATGTATTTGACCCTTTTAGAAACATTGGCACAAGAAAATATTTTCTTCTAACTTTGGAAACTGTCTTAACTTTCCCATTTCCTCTCATGTCTAAGAGAAGCTCTTTAAGAAGCTATCTTCACTCAGGGGAGTGTTCATGAGCTGACCAGCAAGTCTCTGATAATTTAACAGCATTACTTTTCTATTATCCTTATTATTGTTCTAGTCTGTATTTTTCCCTTTGGAGTGTTTGCTGCATTGTTAACTTAATATAGGTTTTTTTTTTTTCATTATTTCCTCTACTTGTCTTGATGCACATATTTTCTCTCTTAGTGTCAAAATAAGGTGATGGTGAATTATGAGTCCCTTCTGAGCCTAGAATACTTTTGTAATCTGGTAACCTTTGGCATGAAGCACCTATCCTAGTGAATGATGGAGCACTTAAGAGTGATTCGCCACTGAGCATTACAGAAAATAGGCTGAGGGGCTCAAAAATTCCAGGCAAGTTCCTTCTACTCAGCATGGTGTATATACCGCACTCTCACTTTTCTACCCCCTATTATGTGGTTAAGAGAGAGGAGATAATGATGGCTTCTTAAAGTTACTGATAATGCACTCAAAACTCCGTTGGGTGTAATAGTTTTAAAAGGCAGAATGAAAACACAGCTAAGAGATCAACACAAAAGGAATCATTTTCTGCTAGAGACAGTGAGCCTGTGCTCCTCTTGATGACACACATATGCAACTACCATTAACTGTAATAGGAATTATGAGTGCCCCATTAAAGGAGCATATACCCCCAAAATGTGGTAGAGGGATACTCTTTCTTCACCAGAGTTTCTTGTATTGATTTAGTTTCTTATGGTAGAATACAATATTGTATTGTTTTTTAAAAATTCCTCTTGACTATTCAATATATCATCTTTTGAATGCAGGAGTGTAAAATAACAATTGCTAATTGGCAGGTAGAATATATTTAAACAACCATAAACCCTATGTAAAGCCCAAACCAGATCCAGATTGATTAATTTTCAGGCTAGAAGCACTGACCTGTAATACTTCTCATTGAATAAATATTTATTCAACATTTGACCTTACTGACTTTAGGCAAATTTAAGGGTGGTTAAGACTTTCAACATTAATGTTGAAATGAGCTTCTAATTATGGAGAACTGTTGATTAGCAACATGCACAGATTTGCATAATGAGAAAATAACTGGTTTGCTCAGTGATCTTTCCAGCTATACATAAGTATAGAAATAAAGAAATCTTGATCACAAGCAGATTTTTAGTTTTTAAAATGTTGTTTGTGGATATGCCTGAATATGTGTATGTGTGCATGTGTGTTGCATACACACACAGAGAAATATTTGCACAAATTTCCTGAGTTCCCAAGCCACACATCCAACTCGCCACTGGATATCTCCTGGAGATCCTGCAGGCACCTCAAATTCAACATGTCTAAAACTGAACTGCCACCTTTCTAGCAAGCCTGCTCCTCCCCTGTTTCCAGCCTCACTGACGAAACCATCATTCCTTCAGTCAATCAAGCCACAATCTTCAAAATCATCTTACTTCAGATTTCATATCCTCCATATCCATTGATTCCATCTTCTAAATATTTTCTAGAGGCAACACAGAGACCTTTGTGGTGTGAGTGGGCAGGTTGCAGCAAACATGAATCTGGCATCAGATCTAGGCAGATGGTCTTCCTGAGAGAAATGTGAGCACAGGAAGTGAGAATCTAGCCACAAGGACTGGCAGTACGGAGATTCAGCCAAGGTAGTCCCAAGCTCAGATAACTAACAGATTAGCGGAGAAATGAAGCAGTAATGAGTGAGTGCTAGGGGTGGAGACATAAGATGGGGGATATATTCCTGGAACTAGGATGGCAAGCAGGACTTGGTGACACATGGCCTCAATAGTCACTTGCTACACGTAAGATAAAAGATCACAACCGGGCCAGCAGTAAACACTTTTATTAATGCAGAGCCACGGAGCTCTGGATCCTATAGTCCTTACATTTCCCTGGCCTGGGAACCAAGTTAAACTCAGAGGCTGGAAGAGGAATGCAGAAGCAGATGGGAGTTGGGTGGTCCCAGCTTCCAGCTTCTGGGACTTTGCAGCCAGAGAGGTCATCACATAGCTATCTCTGGATGCTATCCATAAGTGTGTCACTAACAACCCCCTTATCATTTAAATTTATTGCTTAAGATGTTTTTCTCTGACTATTTTCACAGCTTCAAAAGAACAGTGTTTGTGCCATGTATTAATATTTGGCTGTTCTAGGGTATATACGAGATTACCAAGGTACCTGGATTAGGACAGTAAATTGCAGGAGGGCAAATGCCACATCTTTTTTGGCCACGACTGTTTCCCCAGCCCTGAGAATAGTATCTAGCCCATGGTGGGTATACAAGAAACTGTCATTAAATTTTGGTTTAATTACTATGTAATTATAATGGTACTTGTTACTTTGGACCTTATAGATTTAGATTCTAATAGTTAAGACATCACAAACTGTAATCTTTTCTCATTGTAACAAGGAAAACTAGGAGTGATGTTCAATATATCATTTTCAAGCAGCTCTATAGCAAAACATTTGAATTAAAATCAATAAAGATGCTACTTATAAATTATTTTTGAGGGGCCGGGCATGGTGGCTCATGCTTGTAATCCTAGCACTTTGGGAAGCCAAAGTAAGAGGATCACTTGCTCAGAAGTTCAAGACCAGCCTGGGCAACATAGTGAGACCTCATCTAAAATAAATAAATAAATACATACATACATACTTTCCGAAAACTCACAGAAATCAAAGAAAAATACTAGTACAAGTAAATAAATAGGCAAAGAAAAAGATAGTTTATAATAGAATAACTATAAATGGTTAATATGTATAAAAATATTTAGTCTCTTAGTAGTATGGATGTGCAAGTTTAAACCAGGAAACATAATTTTGTAACTATCAAGTTAGAAACTAAAACTTCTGGTCTTCAACAGGTATGGAGACAGACACTCTTAGATGCTGTAAGTATGCACATTGTCGGCAATCTTTTGGAAACTACTTTGCAGTGCTTGAAAAATGTTCACATCATTCAGCAGTTTACCAACTGAGAGTCCACCTTAAGAAATTTAAAATTTAAATTCATAAAGATTTATCATGGCATTATTTATCCTTGTGAACACTTAGAGCCAATATGATTGTATGACTATAGAGGATAAATGGAGTTGATGGGTGGAAATGTACCCCTGCTAAAAATCATCTTTCTGAAGAGTTTCAATGTGAGAAAATCCTGTTATAATGGTAGGTTAAAAAAAAAAAAATAAGAATGTAAGTTTGTATGTTGCTATGATTTCAGTTACTTATAAACAATTAGGCAAGAAAAAATTAAAGGGAAATTCACCAAAATGTTGAGTGCCTCTCAGTGATAAGACAGTAGGACCAGAAGACGAGTTGGCAAAGTGGGGTTCGGTGGTCCTGGAGGGAAATGTTTTCATGAAGTGGGTAAGGAGAAAAAACCCTTAAGGAGATCCAGATCCTCCCAGAAAGCATCGTATCACCTCTACAATAGACAGGAAATGTGGCATCAGAGAATGAGGCATCCTTAGCACCCTTTGGAGAGTTAAGGCTGAGAAGGGCCTGTTTTGCGAGAAGAGCTTGATGCTGAAACAGTGTTTGTCAAACCGTGTTCCACAGAACCCCAGAATTCTGTGTAACAGAAAGTCCGTGAGCATCTGACTCAATTTTTTCAATGTTTAAATTGCTGTAAATACTGCAATTGCCATCCATTAACCCCAGTTTTAAATATTTGTATTTATCAAAAATGTGCTTTGATTAACTGTATGGTAAGTGAATGCTAAATGTTATAAAGGTAAATGTATAAAATAAACCCAGGCTGATAAAATTTTGGTCTGATCTTTTCTGCATACTGGGGTTTTAAAGATATTCTACTTGAAAAAGAGGTTCTGCTGTTTAAAAATAAAAATGAAATGAAAATAAAAATGAAAACTGATGCCTTCTGGTTTCCACAGGCTCCCATCCCCAGTCTACATCTTGGAGCTGCCCAGTGTGCATGCCTGAGCCCTTTCCTGTGTCCTGAGCCTGCCCAGCCATGTCACCATTTAATTCCTCTCCTGATGCCAGTTGCCTCTCAGCTCTTTCTCCTCCAAAGTTTTCCTTTTCACATTCTCTGTGAAGCCTCCTCAGTGGAAGCTAACAAGATCTTCTCATTCTCCCTCTCTCCTTATGTTTGGCCTTGAGGTTAGGAAGTGAAGGAGATGGGGAGCTGGGAATGACGGCCAATTTTTTTTGAGATAGGGTCTCATTTTGCTGCCCAGGCTGGAGTGCAGTGGCACAATCATGGCTCACAGCAGCCTCAACCTGCCAGGCTCAACTGATCCTCCTACCTCAGCCTCCTAAGTAGCTGGGATTACAAGCTAATTTCTTTATTTTTTATAGAGACAAGATTTCCCCATGTTGCCCAGGTTGGTCTCCAAATCCCAGGCTCAAGCGATCCTTCTACATCTGCCTCCCAAACTGCTGGGCTTACAGCCGTGAGCCACCACTCCCAACCGTGAATGCCGATTTTGTAAAAAGTACTTCCTCCATAAGATTTTTCATTCAATGTTCATTCAAAAACATTTACTAAGCACTCATTAAGTATCAGGCACTGTGCTATGTCACAGAGAGCTTAGAACCTAGAGGGGGTGTTAAAAAACAGCATGAAAATGGAGTGATAAGTCTCGGAGAGTGATGGAGTCAAGATTGATTTCCAAAAGCAAATGACACTTGGGCTATAGCCTATAGAACACACAGGAGTTAGGTGAACAAATGAGGAGAAAGTATTCCTAGTAAAGAGCAGAATTTGCCTTGCATAGTGGTATGTGCCTGTGGTCCCAGCATTTTGGGAGGTCAAGGTGGAAGGATTATCTGAGCCTAAGGGTATGAGACCAGCCTGGGCAATGTAGGGAGACTCCCATCTCTACAACAAAATAAAGAAAATAAAAATTAGCTGGGTGTGGCAGTGCGTGGCTGTGGTCCCAGCTACTGGAAAGGCTGAGGTGGGAAGATCACTTGAGTCCAGGAGGTTGAGGCTACAGCGAGCTATAATTGTGCTGCTGCACTTCAGGCTGGGTGACAGAATGAAACACTATCTTAAAAAAACAAACAAACAACAAAAAAGAGGAGAAATGGGTAGACCATGTTCAAAAATGGCAGAAGTTGAGTCAGGGTCTACATTATAAACACTAATGAGTTTGAATTCTATCTTGATGACAATAGGAAACCATTGATGCATTTTAAAGCAGAGTGGTTACATGTTCTAAATTATATTTATATACATATCAAAAAATATTTTTTGATAAAACTGCAATGAGATATCATCTCACTCCAGCTAAAATGGCTTTTATCCAACAGACAAGCAATAATAAATGCTGGCAAGGATTGGAGAAAAGGGAACCCTCGTACACTATTGGTGGGAATGTAAATTAGTATGGCCACTATGGAGAAAAGTTTGGAGGTTCCTCAATCCCACTGCTAGGTATATACCCAAAGGAAAGGAGATAAATATATTGAAGATATATCTGTACTCACGTTTACTGTAGCACTATTTACCAAAGCTAAGAGTTGGAATCAACCTAAGTGTCCATCAACAGAGAATGGATAAAAATGTAGTACTTGATACTCGATGGAGCCATAAGAAAGAATGAGATCCTGTCATTTGCAACAACATGGATGGAACTGGAGGTCATTATGTTAAGTGAAATAAACCAGGCACAGAAAGAAAAACGTTGCACGTTCTCACTTATTTGTGGAATCTAAAAATCAAAACAATCGAACTTATGGAGATAGAGAGTAGGATTATTATTACTAGAGGCTAGGAAGGGTGATGGGAGGGTAGGGGAGAGGTGGGAATGGTTAATGCATATCAAAAAAATACAGACAGAGAGAGATCCAAGATGGCTGACTACTAGCAGCTCAGGATTGTAGCTCCCAGAGAAAGCGCACAGAACTAGAGGACGCCACACTTACAGATGAATTTTTGTTGCCCACGGACCAGGAGATTCCCAGCAGAGGAGCCCCACGGGTCACCAGCGTGACTCTTGTGGCCGGCATGGCGGTTTTGCCAGCGTCCCGGCGCAGCGGTTCTCGGTGCAGAGTAAACGAGACTGGGTCCCCTTTTGGTCGACGTTTGGAGATCCAGGAAGGCAGAGTCGCCTATTTACCTGATTGAAAAAGGAATTCAAGAGGGAAGCCAGACCGGAGATTCCCGGGCAGAAAAGCACCATGAATCTTAATGCCGCTGTTTTAGTCGGTGCAGTGGGTTGCTCAGATTTCGGCACTGGGAATCAACAAG
>CAUYLG010048371.1:0-58439 GCA_963573385.1 Cacajao melanocephalus | reverse complement strand
AGTTCCCAGCAGTGACTACTGCCCTCCTCCCAGCTCTGGATTTATTTATTACTGTAACATATACATCTCTAAATGCCTAAAATAGACCTCTTTTTAGAAAAAATATATAGGAGTAACAAATCTTTTTTTTTTTTTTTTTTTCCAAGACAGAGTCTTGCTCTGTCGCCCAGGCTAGAGTACAGTGGCACAATCTTGGCTCACTGCAACCTCCACCTCACCTCACAGGCTCAAGCGATTCTCATACCTCAGCCTTCTGAGTAGCTAGGACTACAGGCATGTGCCACTATGCCCAGCTAACTCTTTTGTATCTTTAGTAGAGACAAGGTTTCACCATGTTGACCAGGCTGGTCTCGAACTCCTGACCTCAGGTGATCTGCTTGCCTCAGCCTCCCAAAGAGCTGGGATTACAGACATTAGCCACTGCGACTGGCTGGAAATTTTTTATGCCATTAAAAAAAACTGCCTCTTCAGTTTAAATATCAATGAATTTAATTTAAGTATCAGGGCTGGGTGCAATGGCTCACGCCTGTAATCCCAGCACTTTGGGAGGCCCGGGTGGGCGGATCACTTGAGGTCAGCAGTTGGAGACAAGCCTGGCCAACATGGTGGAAACCCCATCTCTACTGAAAATATGTAGTGGCTGCAGGTGTGGTGGCAGGTGTGGAAGGCTGAGGCTAGACCATCAGTTGAACCTGGGAGGCAGAGGTTGCAGTCAGCCAAGATGGTGCCACTACACTCTAGCCTGGGCAACACAGCAAGACTCTGTCTCAAAATAAATAAATAATTAATTAATTTAAATATCAGTAAAATCATGTGTTAGACATAATAACAAATGACAATAATCAACTGAATTTTCAACTAGTTATTTTGGTATTGTAAGCTATAGCATTAGGAAAAGTATGGATTTTGAGATTTCAATTCAATTTGACTTGTAAAAAGTAATACAACGTTATTTATCTAGCTCTGCTAATAACATTATCTTTCAGCTTGATTAAAGACCCATTTCTGGGCCAGGGGCAGTTGCTTATGCCTGTAATCCCAGCACTTTGGGAGGCCCAGGTGGGCGGATCACTTGAGGTCAGCAGTTGGAGACAAGCCTGGCCAACATGGTGGAAACCCCATCTCTACTAAAAACGCAAAAAATTAGCTGGGCATGGTGGCAGGCGCCTGTAATCCCAGCTACTCAGGAGGCTGAGGCAGGAGAATCACTTGAACCTGGGAGGCAGAGGTTGCAGTGAGCTGAGATCACACCACTGCACTCCAGCCCAGGGGTGCAGTGCAAGACTCCATCCAAAAAAAAAAAAAAAAAAAAAAACCATCTCTGTATCAGTTAGGGTGATGATAGTTGCTGTATCAAATCCTAAGATCTCAGTAGCTTAACACAATAAAAGGTCATTAGTTTCTCAATCAAAAAAAAAATTGCATGGTACCTATCTAATCCAAGAATTTAGAAGGTTCAGGGTTGACAAATCTAAAAGCACAAGTTAAATGGTCAATTTAAAGATTCTACTGATAAGATATTGGCTCCACAGAAAAAAATATATAAATATAATTGACCTCTCCATTAACAGGACCACCATTCTTCCTGGTACTCACCCCTACATCCAATAGTCAGCAAATTCTATCAGGTTCACTACTTTCACCACCAATACTTCTCCACCCTACCACCCTAGATGAAGCCTGATCACATACAGCAGTGCAGAGTCAGCTAAATAATAAGACGAAGAACAAGTAGGAAACATCCTAATGTATTCCGAGTGGCCCAGAAACAGAACTATCTCACTCCAAATAAACAGCTGCTTAACTAGCTGGCCAAAAAAAGCTCTGCTACCCACTTAACAGACATTCCTAAAAACGAAGGTGAGGAAAGCTCACTTGCTGGTATAACAGGTGAAAATAAGTCCTATTATGGACTTTTTCGTTGTTTCTAAAAGGTTTACGCGTATACCATTATCAAAAGTGTCTTACCCTTTAATGTTTGACCAAATATCAGAAACGGATCAAATATCATACATCCCTAATGTATTTAAAATATTTACTGGAGTCTGATATGAGTTTAAAGCCAACAATACTTTTATATTTCAAAAAAGTCACCTAGTTAGTATCAAAAGATAATTTTTTTTTTAGATGGAGTCTCTCTCTGTTGCCAGGCTGGAGTGCAGTGGTGCAATCCCCACTCACTGCAACCTCCGCCTCCCGGGTTCAAACAATTCCCCTGCCTCAGCCTCCTGAGTAGCTAGGACTACAGGCACGCATCACCACACTCAACTAATTTTTTTGTATTGTAGTAGAGACAGGGTTTCACCATGTTGGCCAGGATGGTCTTGATCTCCTGACCTGGTGATCCACCCGCCTCGGCCTCCCCAAGTGTTGGGATTACAGGTGTGTGAGCCACTGTGCCAGGACAAAAGATTAAATTTTTTATGTCAAGGATTAAATGAGTCTTTCAATTATGTGTGGCTTAAAAATCACGTTCCTAGCGTATCCAACTTCAGCATAATCAAATTTCATATGCTAATTTTAAAATATTAATTTAAAAAATTTTAAAATATCTATCTTAATAGCTCAGTAAAAGCAATCTTCAACTTATACATTAGTTCAATGAACTATAACCAATGAACTATAATCCAGTTCAATGAACTAAAATCCAGTCCTTTGAAAGTAGTAACTATTAAGTACTTACACATAGTTCAGTCACAAACATCAAATAGCTTTAAAGAGCTAGGTTCCAGAAAGTGCACAAAGTATCATTTATGCGGGAAATTAAGTCTGTAAATTTGTACTGGAACACATCTCCTTCCTGTTTCCCACTAAAAGCATCCAATCTAAAAGCCCTGAAAATTCAGAAACACTATAAATAGAGTCACGGCCTCTACTCCTTATCTCCTTGGAGTAACAGTAAGCAAAACTGTCATACAGAATATTACAGAGTAATGTTCTCTGGAACTCCGAAGACACATTCTCAGCTTAGCTGCTTCCACTCATGGGTAGAAATATATGATATTCACACAGCAGGTGATGTACACCGCTGACGTACAATAGAGAATGTCAAAATACACGACTGCTATGGTTCACACAAACTGGTAGATTGTGAAGATAGGACAAAGACAGGTGCACTGCAGTCTCAGGATATTATGCGTCCATATCCTTCCCATAATTTATCAGAATAAAGAGAAATAACCACACATTAAGCTAAATGTTAGCACAATAGTAAGGCTGTTACCCATTTATCTGAAGCCTGTAGACAACAAACCAGCCAAACATAAACAACTCTTTCTAAAGCTGAACTGGTTATTTTTAGTTTACAAATATATAACTGAGATGGCCAAATCCCTAATGCCTTTCTTCATCTTATTATATATAACCATCATATATAATGTGTACAGTACATCCAACCTGGGTTCAAATTCCAATTCTACTACTTAGTCTGACCTAAGCAAAAAGAATCACCAAACTTCAGTTTCTTCATCTATAAAAAGTAGAGCTAATTATAAAGCTGACATCATAAGAAGCCTAGAATGAATATATGTGATACATCATATCAAATACTTACTATAATGCCTGGTACCCATGGCAAACACTTAGTAAATGGCAATTTAAAGTCAGAGCAGTAAATAAAAGCATCTAGACAATCAAAGCAGAATTTATTATGTTAAGAAAAGAAACTTAGGCTAAAAGTTCTACAAAAATCCTATCTGAAAAGCGTTGATGAATGATTAAACAAAATATTACCTTCATAATAATGTTATTATATTTTCCAAAAAGACATAGGGCTACAAAGAATATTAAGCAATAAAACGTCAGTGAGCAGTCAAAACTTTCAGTTTTTCATCAACTTTCACATTCAATTTGATAGTACCCTTTGTTCAAAAGAGGTTTTAAAATCTTGAACTACATTCCCAGGTGACATGAAACCCTCTTAAATGTATTAAAATCTTGTAAGACAATAGTTTTATAAAACAAAAATTATTTTGTTTATGGATTATAGCCCCTTTAAATCAACAATTCCAAAGTGGTTAAACAAGTAGACTTTTTTAAATGTCCTGCCTAAGTGAAGTAATAGGAAATTACAAAACTAAGAGAGATGTAAATTTCAAATGATATAAGCTATTCCCACCAATAATGAAAGTAAGACTTCTGATTGCAGGCAATTTGGTTATGAAGTGTCATAAACTCAAAACAGAACTTATATATACAATTGGTTCTTTTCTTGCTTCTTTAATTCTAACAGAATCTGAGAGTAAAGGAACAGTTTGAAAAAACAGCACAAACCTGCCTAGCTGATCAGGAGAGGTAGATATGAAAAAGACTGCTTTAGTTTAACAATACAAACAGCAAAGACAGAGGAAATCTACCCAGAACTGAAGCACACAATCAAGAGGTATTTTGACCCCAAGACTGAAAAATGGCAAGCCAAGCCATGCAAGTCCCAAAAAGGTTTACCTTCAAAATTGAATTCAGAGTGAGTCAAGTCCATCTTAGTGACTGCTTGTTTATGAGAGCAGATATAGTTAGAAGAGAGAATGATAAAGGTACTTAACTGGACTTAGACATTCATATTTTTTAAATTTTTAAAAAATATCTCTAGGATGATCCATCTATTATCAACCACTTTGATATTTACATCTCTAATAACTAAGTCTAAACTCAGATTAAAGTCTGAAATTCAAGTAAAAGTGGTCTCCTTGCCAAGTATCTTCACCACCAGACAGCAATTACCTAAATTTTAGAATTACTTCACAGTGCAGGCCAACTTCAGGACCTGAAAAACCAGTCATTAAGTGATGACAACTGTCATATTAAAATACAACTCAAAATTATCTATATAGTCTATTAATATAAACTAGTGTACTTCCCAGTTCCTAAACCAAGTCCTAAACCAGTTATCAATATCATTCAAAGTTACCTACACTCCAAAGGAGCTCAACTCCACATCCAAGGTTTTTAATTATGACTTTGTGAACATTTTCATAAATATGCCAACTGCCTAAATTCTTAACTAGAAAACACCTTTCCCTTCACAGATCATTAAGGATCTGTAATCATTTTCCCCAATACTATATACTACTAAGTAATATACTAATATAAAACAAAGTTATCAGTGCAAACATTAACTCCAAAAGAAGTTAATGTTTCCTCTCCTTCTAAAGGAAGCTATCAGATTCTGATTCTTGTCTGCTTAAAACTGTAATCAACTCTTTAAGAAAACTTAAATGTCCCCGTGAATCTCTTTTTGAAACAGTGACACATTCCCTGAAACCCCACTTGAGCTGATCATTCCTTTCCTGTGCTCCTATGTAGCACACAGAATATCCCTCCTGCATAACATTAATCACATGCTATTATAGTTATTCATTACATGTCACTGGACCTGAGCTTCATAAAAGCAAAGGACTCTTACCATCGTCTTCACACTTAGCATAAATATTCAAATGCTAGGCCAATAAAATCCTAGTTAAATAAATGAATGAAGACCAAAAAAAATGTGCTTTGAATGAATGGGTGGGGTACATTTGTCTTAAGTTTGCTAGGGAAGGGAGAAGTGAATTTAACATATCCATATGGAGACTGTGATTAGTGAAATCAGTATGTGACCAGGAAGCCAGGATCCTAAGATTTTACAACTTCACAGAGTTCAGCCAGAATTTCATTAACAGCATGTACACATACGACCCATCCTTGTAGGATCCTAAAAGAACAACCTCAAATTCCCATTCTTTCCCCTCTAGCAGCACCGATTTATTTTCCTAGAAGCCACTGCCCATAGGGACAAAGGCCCTCCACCTACCCCTGACCCATCAGATCCAATTAGAGCAATGTTGATGAGAGCCATCAACTTTTTACTTACTGGGGCACTCCTGTTCCCACAAGGCACTGGGGCCCTACTCTGCTAACTCCACACACTGATAATCAAAGGAGGCACATGTGCAAGGAAGAGGCACCAGAAATTATCTCTGTTAAACATAACAGCACTTAAAATACTAAAACACAGAATCAATGTTTAGTCATTGCAGGTGGTCAGAAGAACCTAAACTTCCTTTATAAGTTGCCTAATAGCAAACTGTTCTGAATTCTAAATAATGACCTTTTAGACTCCAATTCCTATGTTGAGGACTACCTATGACTTTGGAATACCATTAAACTGCTGCTTAACAACTGTGATGCTTCAAATCAATTCTCATGTGATAAGAATGTAAACTTACTAAATCTAATAACTATATAAAGTTTTCAGTGAAATTCTATGACAATAAACACACATACCCCCACTCCCAAGCTCCACCCACTCTCAACCTAGAAATGAAAGTCAGACATTACAATTCACTTAAAGAAAACTTGCCAAACAAGTAAAAAAAGTTTTATGACAATAAACACACATATCCCCGCTCCCAAGCTCCACCCACTCTCAACCTAGAAATGAAAGTTAGATAATTACAATTCACTTAAAGAAAACTTGCCAAAGGAGAAAAAAAAAGTTTGCCACATTAGTCATTAACAGGCTGCAGAGTATTTGGCCTCCAAATGTGTCTCCAATGTGACTACAAGAGGCAGGTGGGTTGGGAAGGAGGAGAGAAGTTCTACAACAGATCTCATCCTCAGACAGCTATGCACAGGAGCACTGACATCTTCCACTAGTGATTTGTGTTACACAGGGAGACTTCCTGCCAGAAGCAGGCCTCCGCAGGGCTAGATAAGGCAGACAAGCTTCCCACTCCCATCTCAGGTAATTTTTTAAAAAAGAAAGCTTTAGAAAAGTGATAAATTGGTCTATACACTGCAGTCTAAGTCCCTTTTGTTTTAATAGTACAATAGAAAGCTCTCACCTACATACATACCAGAGCAAATATTTGTTATGAACAGTATTATGGAAGTCTATGACTTTCAATTGACTATCCTAAAAACCTACTTTCCACTTCAAAAATGTTTAATCATATGCAAAAGGAAATCTTTTTAATCAAGATATATTCAAACAAATTATTACTCCCTGTGTAAATCTTAACTTTCAAACAAAAGATGTGAATAAACAGAAGCTCTATCTAGTTTGTTTCAAGTACTTAAATTCCTCAGGGTTTTTTTCCTCTCCTTCTAAACATATTTGTATCACAAAGTACTGATAAACACAGCTAATGCCAATTAAGAATTGCTTTTCCAAACCTCCTGTTTTCACAATAACCGCCCTATTTCTGTGGTTCCTCTGCAAGTCTAAAAGCCTAACTAAACTTAATACTACAACACTGAAACAGTCTTCATAAATATCGTAATATAGATCAAGTGTCTTCCTTACTTAGGTGCATAAAACAAGTGTTAAGTGTAAAAAGCATAGTTACCTTCCAACAGATCCATGCTTAAATGTGCCTGATGCCAAAAGTATTTCCCACCCTAAAATCCAATCCTCTTCATTTAAACAAAAGTTTTAGTAATTAAACACTACTTATTCAAGAATAAAAAATGTATACAATGGAGAATGTGAAAGCCTCACTTTCATATACAGTACTCTACATGACAGAACACTTCTTTTCTAAACTATTCCAAGACTCTTTGATTACCAACTACGTCCTTCCAAACCTGACTTTGGGGACAGATGGAGCTGTACTATCTATATTTTATTATCTTTGCAATATCCAGATATGATATAGAATGGAACACAGAGTGGAAAAGCCATATGAGAAGAATAAAAGGATGCACCATATGGTGGCCGGGTGGAGGGCAGTCCTCTTTTCAATTAATGTCCATGTATCCTCTACAGGAGAAAAACGTGAAAGGGGTGCTGGTGAAAGTGAATCTACAACTTAAAATTCTTTGATCCTTAAATCATATATAGTAATTCTGAAAGAATAATTTTTATAGGGACAACACACTTATTTCCAGGAAAAAAAAATTATCTTAAACTTCTGTTCAAATTTCTGGGCCAAGTGTTGAAAGTGAAATGGAATTTTAGTCTAATAAGCAATAAAAGTTCTGATACGAGTTGTAGTGCTTTATCTCTTTGAAAAAACAAAGAAAGGATACATCTTTCATTGGCGAATTAGGCTGATGACTTTAAGTCCAAGGAAAATGGTCCCTTTTCCATGCCTGCCAATTTTTTTTTTTTTTGAGACAGAGTTTCCGCCTCTGTCGCCCAGGCTAGAGTACAGTGGCGAGATCTCTGCTCAGGCAACCTCCGCCTCCCGGCTTCAAGCAAGTCTCCTGCCTCACCCTCTGGGATTATAGGCACGCACCACTACGCCCGGCTAATTTTTGTATTTTCAGTAGAGACGGGGTTTCACCACGTTGATCAGGCTGGTCTCGAACTCTTGACACCGTGATCCGCCCGCCTCAGCCTCCCAAAGTGCTGGGATTACAGGGGTGAGCCACCGCGCCTGGCCTTGCCTGCCAATTCTTTAAGCCTCTTGATATTTCTGCATTCTCTTACGAATTAACTGAACCTCACCAGAAAAATATTGATGGTTCGAACGCTCAGGAGACACAACCTCAGAACTCAAAATACCTCGCATTCTATCAAAAGAGACGTATGTGATTCAACACTGGAGGGGAGGAGCAGGAGAAAGAAGGGTACACGGCACGAAAAGCTGCTGGTCAGAGCAGCTGCGCCCAGCTTTTACACACTTACTGGTTTGCTAGGGTAAACGTTAGAGAGATGCGTTTTTAGTTTCCCCACGGTCCAGTTCAAGAAGCAGCTAATAGTCTGGTCACTGTATTTCTGATTCGGTGCTTTAATGATGAGGGTCACAGGAATCTCCATCCCACTTTGGTCCATGGTGCCCCAAAGTCGGACAGAGTCCAGAGGAGCAGCAGTTATGCCCAAAAGAGCCGAGGTGGTCACCGCCGGCGCGACTGGGATGCGGACAGAAGTGAGTTCTTACTATTCCGTGTCCAAGTCAGTCACAAGTGCACTGGGCGATACAAAGGCCATTGCCGGTACCAAGGATGGGCTGAGGTGGTGGCGACGGCGGCGGCGTCTGGGTGCCGGGCCGTGGATGCAGCTCTCCGCGCCAGGTCCGGGCTCCGCCGGGCTCCGGACTGTGGAAGCAGTGGCGAGGAGACAGGAAGCGATGAGAGGGAAGGGTGGGAGGGATGAGGCCACTACGGCCGGCCCGGGGTCACCGCCGCGACCCCCAAGCTTAAACGCAACAAGGCCCCTACGCCACGGCCTGGCGGTGCGGGTCCGGGAAGGGGCTGGGCGGCTCAGGGCGGTCTGTCGGGACTGGGGTACCTGAAAGAAGGCCGCGGAGCCCACCACTGCCGCCCTCCGCGCCCAGGCAGGGCCGCCAGCCACACAGTCCGGCGGGGCGTTCTCCGCGGCTGCCGCTCCCTTCCTGCTGCGCGGCGGCGGGCACGGCCCAGCCCCGGGTCTCGCTAGGCGGCGCGGGTGGCAGGGAGAGAAGTTGGCCGAAGGGCGCGGCCCGGCTCTCCGCCTGACCCCTCAGGCTGGACAGCTCAGAGTGGCGCAAAGTAGGGCCAAGCCGGGTGCGGCCGAGGCGACTGCAGGTGGCAGGAGGGCGGAGACGAGAGCCGTGGAGCCGGCCGCGGGCGCGCGGGTTTTGTTGTTGTTGTGAGGAAGGGCTGGGGCCCCTTTAAGCCGGAACAGGCAGGGCGGAAGTGCGTCACCGGCGGCACGCCCCTACACGTGGCCCTGCCAGTCCTGCCGCCGCCCCCTCCCCACCCGCCGCGCTCGGGCTGCCCGGGACTCTCGCCGCCCGGTGCTACGTCGCCCAGCGGCAGGTCAGCCTCCTCGGAGCCTCTCCCTCCTGGCAGTTCGCTCGGCCTCGGCCCCGGCTGCCCTAAGGCCTAGCCACTACCTCCGCTGGCGCTAGCCCACCCCGTCTCGACCACACCCTGAAGATTTAGGAAGTCTTTCTCCATTCCAAGAGTCGTCTCTGCAAAAGTTGGTGTCCTTCCTGGTGCTGAACCACACTCTCAAAATGTGTTGAGCGTCGTCTGTCTGCAAAGCACGGTGCCAGGAGCTTTGGCAGAGAAGCCGTGGGGTGCATGAGTAAGGAGTACAGGCTTTTGGTTAAATTTAAAGTTTTCCTCTACGTTGTGGGGCACCGTGGCGGTCCTTGCTGGGCCTCCGTGGACTTCTCTAATGGGGACAGTAATGCCTACCTGACCGCACGCTGATGAGTAAATGAGCTATGAGTGCAAAGCGTGGTGCAGTTCTCGCGTGTGCCAGCCTCTCAAGCGCCAGTTTCCCTCTCATTCCCCTTAATCGTCGCAAAAATCGACAAGTATTCATTGAGCACCTACTGCGTGTTCAGTACTGTGTGAGATGAGGGATGATTATTTTCTATTTTGTAACTTAGACGTAAGAACGAAAGGTTGTCTATTGCCCACAGCCGACCTTCAGTTTCTGCTGAGGTTTAGGAATCTGTATAGTAAGTTAAGGGTTGTTAGATGTGCATTTTCACAGCTCCCGACTTCCACTAAGGAATAGGTAATACAGAGGGCTTTGGGAGCTGGTCTCTTTCCTTCTCAGCTTCAGAAGGACTTCGAGATACCTACCACTGAATTTGTGATTGGAGGAAATTCTTCCTCTCAACCGCTAATGCAGCAGGATCTCTTACACCCTACCCTCCCTTACCTTGCTCTTCATGGTAAAACACATACCATATCTTAGCATATCTCTATCAACTGCACATCTGAAGTTGAGTGAAGTGTCCTTTGTTTCCAGTCATGGAATAACAACTTGCTGTGATACTGGCTTCCTGTAGCAGACTCTTCTTTGTCTACCCAATCACACTAATGGAACTTTAATTCTAGCAAAATTTATTTTCTGAGACTCCCTTGCAGCAAGGGGCAGCCATTTGACACACTTGTAGCCAATGAGTTGAGAGCTGAAGTTATTACTGAGGCTTCTAGGAAAGCGTTTAGATGGAAGGGCTCTGCAAATCAGAGCTCATCTTTGCCCTACACCTGTCTTCCTTCCTGGAGGAATGTGAAGAGCCACAGCACTCATAGTTCACTCATGAAGCAACAGACAGGAGAACAATGGCCTGCATGCCAAGGATGGCAGAGCAGAAAAATGTAAAGAGGCTGGGTACTTGTTGTGCCACCAGACAAGCCCTAGGCTGTCTTCCCTAAGACTTCTTGTTTTTTGATCCAATTCCTATTTAAGCCAGAAAGTTTTCACAACTTTCACCACCCAGTTCTGCAGCTGTTGTCACATGCTTGTGACTCAGACTTCCAGGAGTCCTTTAGAAGTGATGTGGCAATGTTGTTTGGCACTATGAAATGTATGTTATTAATGAAGGTACCCTAATTATAAATATTATGACATAATGTGCATTTCACAGTGATAAATACTGTTTAAAACGGAGTCTATCAAAGGTTTGCTAACATACGGAAAAACATTTAAAATTGTAATGAAGGCTGGGCGCAGTGGCTTGCCTGTAATCCCAGCACTTCACGAGGCTGAGGCAGGCAGATGGCTTGAGCTCAAAAGTTCAAGACCAGCCTGGGCAACATGGAGAAACCCTGTCTCTACAAAAAATGCAAAAATCAGTCGGACGTGGTGGTGCATGCCTCTGGTCCCAGCTACTCTGCAGGCTGAAGTGGGAGGATTGCTTGAACCCAGAAGGCAGAGGTTGCAGTGAGCTGAGACTGCACCATGCACTGCAGCCTGGGTATTAGTGAGACTCTATCTCAAAAAATAATAAGTAAAAATAAAATTGTAATGAACATTCAAAAAATTGAAATATATGGGTACAAAGATGATATTGTATCAGAAAAAATGACTTTAACTTTACAGCCGCTTGAATTAAGTACCTGAAAATGCCTTTGATGCTGTTGAGCTTGGCCATGATAACAACAGTATGTAAATAACCCACTTTTGTTAAAATATGTATAAACAGGTGTGTGTACAGAGCAGTGTATGAAAGGGTGGTCCCCAGAATATTGATAGTGTTTGACATGGAATTTGGGCTAGGAAAAATAATTACCAATGAGGAGATACAAGACAGCAGCAGTTAGGGAGAGACTGTCCATGGAGCTGCCTAATTAAATCACTGTACATGTTAACAGATAAGAACTGGCAGTGTCAAAGAACAGTTGCCCAGCTCAGTTACCATTTGTTACTAAAGACAGCCCAAGCCAGGCACCGTGGCTCACGCCTGTAATCCCAACACTTTGGGAGGCTGAGGCAGGTGGATCACCTGAGGTCAGGAATTTGAGACCAGCCTGGCCAACATGATGAAACCCGTCTTTACTAAAAATGCAAAAACTTAGCTAGGCGTAGTAGTGCATGCCTGTAATCCCAGCTACCGGGGAGGCTGAGGCAGGAGAATTGCTTGAACCCAGGATGCAGAGGTAGTAGTGAGCTGAGATTGTGCCACTGCACTCCAGCCTGGTCAACAGAGCAAGACTCAATCTCAAAAGAAAAAAAGCTGATAAAATGAGAATTCTCAAGAGTACCAATGTAATCGATAATAAAAAAAGACCTGTGATCATTAATAATAAATATAATACTTCAACTGAGGAATGGAAAACTAAACATCATACGTTCTCATAAGTCCCTAAGCTATGAAGATGTAGAGGCATAAGAGTGATACAATGGACTTTGGGGACTTGGAGGGAAAAGATGGGAAGGAGGGAAGGGATAAAAGACTACAAATTGGGTTCAGTGTATACTGCTTAGGTGATGCGTGCACCAAAATCTTACAATCACTAAAGAATTTATGTAACTAAATACTACCTGTTCCCCAAAAAAAACTATGGAAATAAAAAATTAAAAAATAAATATAATACTTCTCTGCTTTAATGATATTAACTATTCAGTACACTAAGTTTAGCAATTCAGTGATTTCTGACTGTGAGGTAGCTCTCTTTGTTAACAAAGAAAATGTAAATTTGAAGAAAATTATTTGTAAATAATAAAAATTGATTTCTGTGTATTTATGGGATGTTTGTCTACTTCCACTTCTCCTTTGAGGTGGAAAATAGGACAGCTAGAAAACACATTTTGCAGGAGGACACGTGGCTTACACCTGTAATCCCAGCACTTTGGGAGGCCAAGGCAAGCAGATCGCTTGAGGTCAGGAGTTCGAGACCAACCTGGCCAACAGGGTGAAACCCTGTCTCTACTAAAAATACAAAAATTAGCTGGGCGTGGTGGCACACACCTGTAGTCCCAGCTACTCAGGAGGCTGAGGCAGGAGAATCTCTTGAAGCCGGGAGGTGAAGGTTGCAGTGAGCTGAGATCACAGCACTGCGCTCCAGCCTGGGCGACAAAGCAAGACTCCATCTCAAAAAAAAAAGAGAGAAGAAAACATACTGATTCATTCAGTGAGATACCAGGTTCTTTTTAAAATTCAAAGAAAGTGCTTGTCATTCATTGAGCTTTTCTTACTGAAATTTGGAGTACCTTCTAGGAAGCTAAAGTACTTTATTATGTTGAATAGTGTAGTTTGAGTTTGTTTGATAGCTCTCTTGGAAGGAAAGACTTCAGTCAAGTGATCATCTTGCGGTTGCAAGTTTCAGAAATGAAGTTGGCCATCTGGCTTCTAATTCCATTCATTTCCACTTTCACCATCCTTGTCATTTTTTTAAAGAGGCTGTGTCACAAAGCATCTAATCAAATCTTAATCAAGTTTATTGTTTTTAAAAAATGAAAACCTACACTGGAAGCCTAGGAAAATTAGCTCATTTCAACACTGCACTTTAAAACTCTTAATTGGTCCCAGATGTTTGATCATAAGTCATCTTGTAGGAAATGAAACAAAACCATTCATTAAATGCCAAATGGGTGTTTTGGATTATGTGTCATCTAATGAATTCTCAGAACAGCCCTGAGAGATAGCGAAGCTCAGAAAGGGTGAGGATCTTGCCCAAAAGCACACAGTAAGTTTTAAATAGAGTTCTGTCTCCACTGTAATGCACATTCTTTGCACTACACAGAACTTTATTACTTAAAGACAATCATGGGTAACAAGACACATTCAGGAGGAAAAGGCTTTCAGGAACATCTTAGAGGTCATCTAGATCAGTCTTCTAGGTACTGCCAGTGACTTATTTAGGATAACAATTGGAGAATATTGTAGCTAAATACCATCTCACTGAGGCTGTTTTAGGTGACCAGAGAAGTAGTGGGGGAAAGAGGGCAAATCACCTACATTGTTCACCCTCTGAGAGTTTTACCTAAGAAGTGTATATGTTAGTTGTCTATTGCTGCAAAACAAATTGCTTCCAAAACTGTAGGTCAGAAATTTGGGAGCAGCTTAACTGAGAGTTCTGGTTTGAGGCTCTTATGGCGTTGCAGTCAAGATTTCAGGTGGCATTCAGTCATCTGAAGATTGGGACTGGAAGACTTACTTTCCAGGTGTTTCACTAGGCTGGCATGCTGGTGCTGGTTATTAGTGTGAAGTCTCAGTTCCTCCCCATGTTGGCCTCTCTATAGGACTGCCTGAGCATCCTCAAAACATGGCAGCTGGATTCCTCCAGAATGAGAGATCTAGAAGACCAATGCAAAGGCTGCAATGCCTTTTATGATTTAATCTTGGAAATTACATACTGTCACCTGCATCGTGTTCTTCAATCACATAGGCCAGCCCTGAGTCAGTTTGGGAAGAAAATAAATACAGGCATGAATACCTGGAGATAAAACCCATTAGTCTCATAGTTGAGGCCAGTTTACCAAATGTACTTTGCCAAAGCATAGTAGGGCTAATAGGGAGATAAGAACCATTAGTCTCATATCGGAGGCCAGCTTACCAAATGTACTTTACCAAAGCATAGCAGGCCTAATAGATACCTCTTTCCTTCTGTATACTATTATCCAATTTCAAATCCCAGCACCAGTGTTGCGATTGTTTCATGATTGCTTGCCCTTCTGCTGGCATTCTGCATTCCTTCTAAAGGCCTTTCACCAATCTCCTCCAAATTTAGAACTATATTAACACTATTCTATGTTTCTCAAATGTTAGTTGTTATTGCTAAAAAGCAAACAGTTTAACAGGGTTTGGAGAAACGTTTGCTACTACATTCAAACAAAGTTAAGAAAACAATCACTAAATTGAAATGAACCCAGAGAAGAGTCATTGGCCTACCCCAGGAGTTTTTAATCTGGGTTCAGAGATAGATGACCAAGATGTGTATACCCCTGAATTATCTATAGTACTGTGTGTGTGTATATACACATGGCATTTATCTAAAAGAGAGCCCATAGCTTGTATCAGCTTCTCAAAGAGGCTTTCAGAGTGTAGTGCCTTTCAGAGCCCCAATGAAATCCAGTCCTCACTGAGGTTTTTCCAGTTAAAGGAAATGGGATACTGAGCCAATTACCAGATTATGCTCTCAAGGCTCCAAATATACCCATCATTGTCTGCTTTGTGATATGGATAAATCCTATAAAAAGTTCTCCTTTTCCAGCAGGCATGACAAAGCTTTGTCAGTGGAGAGCATTGGAGGGACACTAGAAGAAATTTCTCTATCTGTACAGTGTAGTGGGCTCCTGTAGGCAGGGTCTTACGGTACATTTGGCTTCTGTAGCACCCAGTTCCAGCAGTGCCCAGTGGCCAACAATGTGTAGCACCTCCCATGAACAACTTCTCCAGGAACCCTCTCAGGTAACTTTGCAGGCAATTGCTATGAAGAGCTTTCCCCTGGCACCCTGCAAGTGGCTTTGCAGTGGAGTACCACTAGTACCACTGGTACAACACCCTCCATGAATGGCTTCCCCTCACACCCCTTGGCCAGCTTCGCACCCTCGGCAAATGTCTCTGACATTCGGTGAGCCCCAGTCACTGAACTTCGTCAATGAGTCTCTCATCCCTGAGGGCAGTGGCTTATCGCTATATCTGCTACTCCTGTATTCTTCAAAATTTGC
This sequence comes from Cacajao melanocephalus, assembly GCA_963573385.1. NCBI lineage: Eukaryota > Metazoa > Chordata > Mammalia > Primates > Pitheciidae > Cacajao > Cacajao melanocephalus. Next base: position 42,622 of record CAUYLG010048371.1, on the reverse strand, counting down.
TTTGCTTCTCACTAGCCATCTCCTTATTACTCTATTCTCTGTTATATGTGATAATTCTTTTCTTTTTTTGAGACAGAGTCTCACTCTGTCACCCAGGCTGGAATGCAATGGCACAATCTCACCTCACTGCAGCCTCCACCTCCCAGGTTCCAGTGATTCTCCTGTCTCAGCCTCTCGGTAGCTGGGATTACAGGCATGTGCCACCACACCAGACTAATTTTTGTATTTTTAGTAGAGAAAGGGTTTCACCGTGTTGGTCAGGCTGGTCTTGAACTCCTGACGTCAGGTGACCTGCTTGCCTTGGCCTCCCAAAGTGCTAGGATTATAGGTGTGAACCACCATGCCCAGCCTATAAGTGATAATTCTTTAAACTTTACCTTCCATGTTCAAAACATGGTGTGATTTCTGCCTCATTGTTGGACGCTGGTTGATACAGAATTGGTATCAGAAGTGGTCCTAGGAGATGGACAATGTAGATAAAATTTAAGAATTGGTTTGGTCATTCCCTTTGGCTGAGTTCTTCCTCAGATGGAAATGAGATGTTAGAAATCTGTATGGCATGCAGGGGCATTACAATTGATCAGACTATCATCTGTGGTTGATTGTGATGACATGCCAGCTGAAGCAAGTGACTGCCTCAGCAGTTGATGCATTTGATAATTAGATGACAATAAGGAGAGTGGTATAGGATAGATCTTTCTTAGTGCCCTTAAGCACTTATAGATAGAAAACGACAACCTTATGTCTTTCATCTCAGCTCAAGTCACAGACTAAGACCAGAACTACAAAGAACCTTTTAGTTCTTGCAGACACAGTGGTGATACTGTTGAAAATCAAGCAATAAATTTTATTTTAAGCGTTGTTGAATTATAATAATAGTTAATTTCACAGTCACATCACTATGTATGTATATATATAAGTAGTATACATATACACACATATGTGTGTACATATATAAGTAGTATACATATACACACACGCGTGTATATATATAAGTAGTATACATATACACACATGTGTGTGTATATATATATATAATAGGCCATTGGTTGGAAAAGAATGGAGACCTGAAAATTGGAATGAGGCCATCTCTTCATTCCAATTCCAGATGATGCTGACGGTCTTGAAACTCCAAGTCTCTCTAAGCTTTGCCTATTAGTGAAAGTAGCTTGCCCTCTGGAGACTAACCTTTCTTTGCCTGAAAACTCTGTGATAATCTCACTTGGGGCAGAGTCCCTAAAAGAGAATATTCCTTCTCAAGACCTATCATAACCACTCGCTATTGCCACTAGACCTATAACTACAATTACATCTCAGCATGCCCCACAGGGACAGCTACACACTATAACCCAGGAAGAACTAGCTTACACTCCAAAAGAATTGTAAGACTTTGCTAATATATAGGCAGAAGTCTGGGGAATATGTGTGGGAGTGTATCCTAAGGGTGTTAGACCAAGAAGGGTAAAATATAGAGCCAGCCTGTATGCTTGTGCTTGCTAGAGATTCCAGATTTGATGTCTTAGCTCATGCAGCTGAAGGTTGCTCTTACAATTTACTGGCTCATTGACTGAAACTTGGACTCAAAGGCAGGCTACATTTAATACAGCTGAGATGCCAAAGCTTTTCTGGCATCATGTGGAGAAAGCAATCCAAGGACTTAGGGAAATAGGAATGTTAAACTGTATCATGTGTTACCAGCACACCCTTCCCGCTCCACTGTTCCATGAGAAGGCCCATAAGACACTCTCTTCACTAAGGCATTGAGAGGTACATCAGTAAGGGGGAGCACCTGCATTTTTGTAAAGCTCCGTGGTTGCTCTTTGTAGACCAGGTGGGAGTGTAGGGATACTGCCATTTAGATGAACTTCCTAGTTGTACCACTTGAGAGACAGCACTATGGAAGGCTGGGGATATGTTTTACAGGAAGAAGTATATTCTTTGAATTCAAGGCCATTATATGCAGAGGGGCATGCAGATTCAAGCTCAACTGCAAAAATATTTAATGTCCATTCTTTACATTAATATTTGTCCCAGTCGCTATTATAGAGGACACAAAGGATAGTGAGATATACTTGCCTTCAAAGAGTTTACAATCTAGTAGGAGAAAATAAGACACATGCAAGTAACCATAAAACAAAATAGAGTAAAGGAGGAATCCCAGCCCTTCTGTACACCAGCCGCCTTATGTCTCAGCCAAAAGTGGAAGCGGAAAGTGAGGAAAGGGTGTGATCTGCTGTATCCAAGACAGCCAGGGCAAGATGCAAAATGGAAACAGTACTTTGACATGATTCTTCCTTTCCTCAGTCTTTTCCAAATTTTCTTTATGTTTTCCTGGAGTATACCTTCCTTAAAACCTCATCTACTGCCCTTCCTCAGGCCCAGCTGAGACTCCTTCAGTTTGACAACTGGGAAAAGAGACCCAGCTGTGCCCCAGGAAATAAGATGGACCCCACATGACCAGGCATACGTATCTCCCTCCACCTTATCGATGTCTGTGTCCCCACTGCCATTATTGACAACAACCTCATTCTTTTTCATCACACTCTCCTCTGTCTCTTCCCATGTCACTTCCAGTATCTACAGCAACTTCTTTATGTTAGTAGTGACTTCCTAATTAATTTTGTTAAAGTTCTGAGGCCAGATCTAGGATCAGCAGAGTAATTGGTTAGTTTGACTGACAAGGGTAAGGAACAGGGAAATGACAGCTGGGTCAAGTACTTCAAATACTACATGCTAGAAACCCACTTCATTCATTCATTCTAAGGATTTAGCACTCCAGAGTTACAAACTTTTATACTTCCTGTCTTATCTTGAAAAAATTTCCAAGAACATGCATAACACATTTTACATAGTTATGTAACTGGTCAAGAGAAAAGGTCAAAGTTCCTGAGAAAAATCTTGGCTGAGTTCACATTTTTTCTCCATCTTAATTTTTTTGTGTTTTTCCCTTCACAACTCCCTAGGGTTTATAAACTAGGTTAAATCTTTGAAAAAGCAAGCTAGCTTTGACTAAGAAATTTTGTTAAATTGCAGCCTTTAGAGAGTAATGGGACAGCTTCCTGAGTATAATCTTTGTGACATTCATTTTTAAAGAATGCAGGAGTTTATCTCCCTGAAGGGATTTATGTTTTACAACTTTGATATTGTCCAGTACTGAAATGCTCAGTTCTGTTGCAAGATGGTGTAATTAAGATTACTCCAGAATGAAGGTAAAACAACATAACGTTAGTGGAGTTCCTATTACAGATGTGGAATATGCTAGGTGTTTTATGATAATCTCTTTGAATCCCTTTAAGATAAGCCCTGAGCCTCCACTTTCAAACTTGTCCTATCCTATCCTTAGACACTGTCTTTGTGCGTCCATGTGAAATCTAATCATGCATTTACTATATGGTAATGCCTTTTTTTTTTTTTTTTGAGACGGAGCCTTACTCTGTTGCTCAGGTTGAAGTGCAGTGGCATGATCTCAGCTCACTGCAACCTCAGCCCCCTGGGTTCAAGCGATTCTCCTCAGCCTCCCGAATAGCTGGGACTACAGGCATGTGGCACCACACCTGACTAATTTTTCTATTTTTTTAAGAGATGGAGTTTTGTCATTTAGGTCAGGCTGGTCTCGAACCCCTGATCTCAGGTGATCTGCCTGCCTCGGCCTCCCAGAGTGCTGGGATTACAGGCATGAGCCACCGTGCTCAGCTGGTAATGACTTCTTAAGTCTGTCTCCCTCACTAGACTACATGCTCCCTGAGGCTAGATATTGTGCCTTAGCCATTTTTATATCATTTTTGCCTAGCACAATCCTTTTTGCATAGTAACGATAAATATTATGGACTAAATTATAATACTTAGAGGGAAATGAGCTGTAGGGAAGTTATCTGCCTAAGTTCACCAGTTAGTATTTGATAGAGCTGTTAATGCAAAAGCCCTTGACATTTTTTTCTTTTCTTTTTTTTTTTAAACAAGGTCTCCCTCTGTCCCCCAGGCTGGAGTGCAGTGGCGAGATCTCAGTTCATTGCAACTCTGCCTCCCGGGTTCAAGCGATTGTCATGTCTCAGCCTCCCAAGTAACTGGGATCACATGTGTGCACCACCAGCCTGGCTAATTTTTTTTGTATTTTTAGTAGAGACAGGGTTTCACCGTTTGACTAGGCTGATCTCAAACTCCTGGCCTCAAGCAATCCACCCGCCTCAGCCTCCCAAAGTCCTGAGAATATAGGCGTAAGCCATCACACCCAGCTGCCCTTGACTTTTATTCACAGTGTTTCTATTTAACACCATCCTAGCTGCAGTTCTGTAGGATTTTGTGTGACCATTTTACATCCTCTATCTTCTGAGCAATAACAGACTGTGGTGTGTCTGGGAGAGTCTGGGCCACATTGAGGACATTTGGCAAAAACAGTTAAGGAAAAAGCCACAGAAGTGTCACGGGAACAAAGTGTAGAAGCGATGGGGGGACATCAGTCTTTACTGTTAGGAATCTCATGCAGCTAAAAGCAGCATCCCTGATGAACTTGTTTATTATCTACTCAGCAAAACAGAGAAAACCCATAGGAATTTCAGCATTGTACCTGTCTTATCTCTTGTACACATTCCTCTCTCATTTAATGATTGGCCATGCCAGAGACTGTTATCCTGCTAACTCCTTCTCTGCCAAATTCAGTATTTTAATGTATTAATTGTTATTGCACATATGACTAGAATCTTCTATAATTATTATATGTTTGTATCTTTCCTCTTGTGTCTGCGAAAGTCATCCTTCGGTTAACATAACCATCTTTTATTCACTTTCACCCAAAATTACAGTTTATAGCATAATACTTCAGGAAGGGAAAATTTTGAGGCATCCTCTTTATAAACCACCTATATTTGTAAGTATGCCAGGGAATCAATGGCAGTAAATAAGCTTAAAGAAAGAAAAGAAGTCTCAGCTCAAATTGAGACTGAGACTCAGTTTTGCTCAGATTCATGTGGGAGGTGACACTTTTTGATTCCCACCATTTATATGTATTAGTTTCTTTCTTCTTTTCTCTTTTTCTTTCTTTCTCTTTCTCTCTCTTTCTTTCTTCCTTCCTTCCCTTCCTTTCTTTTTTTCTCTCTCTCCCTCCCTCCCTCTCTCCCTCTCTCTCTCTGTTTCTTTCTCTTTCTTTTTCTTTCTTTCTTTCTTTATCTCTTTCTTTCAATGGAGTCTCACTCTGTCACCCAGGCTGGAGTGCAGCGTTGTGATCACAGCTCACTGCAGCCATATCTTTCTGGGCTCAAGTGGTCCTCCCACCTCAGCCTCCTGAGTAGCTGGAACTACAGGTGCACGCCACCATGCCTGGCTTTTTTTTTTTTTTTTTTTTCAGAGATGGGGTTTTGTCATGTTGCCCAGGCTTGTCTTGAACTCCTGGGCTCAAGCCATCCACCCACCTCAGCCCACAAAGTGCTGGGATTGCAGGCATGACCCACCACACCCAGACTAGCTTCCAGTCTTTTCAGATTTTCTTTAGAAATCTCCATTTTGTATCCATAATCTCATTTTTACGTATCATCAACAAAAGCCATATTTAGATTGCTGTTTCATAGGTTTTTTAAAGTCAGCTATGATTTTATTTTATTTAAAAGCCTTGTTTAAGGGGAGTAACTATTCTTATTTCTTCACAATGCCTTCTAATTTTCATTATATATGCATACATATTCATAATGAATTCATATATATATGTATAAAGTTTTCATAAAGCTGTAATAACAGTATGTTTACAAAATTTTTGAAATATCTTTTTTCACGTAAAAGTGTTATAAATTCTCTAAGGTGGACACCTGATGTACTGCTTGCAGGAATGTAAATGAATAAATTTCTGGAGAACAACTTGAAAGAACATATCAAACTCATAAAAGAAGCCTGTAATCAAGAAGGGATGGGGTGCATTCTGGGGGACCAGTAATGTTCTGCTTCTTGACCTAGGTGGTGCATACATGGTTTTTTTACTTTATAACTGTTAAAAAGTATATATGTAAGTTGTATGTACTTTTCTGTATGTTATGTTGTATTTCACAATTCAAAAATTATTTTAAAATGTACATTTGGTTATTCATTTCAAATAATTCTTTCTACATTTAAAAAGAGTGTAAGTGATGATTTTTAAGCATTGATTATAATAGCAAATACCAAATACAACAGCAAGGGTTTGGTTAAATAAAGCATAGCATATCCAGATGATGGAATACTACGCATCTTTTATAAAATGACATATAAATAAATACATACTGAGATACAGGCTGTTCATAACATAAAGGGGAAAAAATTGCACAAGCTATGTTCAGTAAGTTCTTTTACTTAAAAAGTTATATAATCCATGTGTTAAGAAGAATTTCTAGAACTATATAAACCAAAGTATGGAGTGAAATTGTAGTAAGCATTTTATTTCTCTTTGTTTATATTTTCTAAATGAACTCATTTTGCTATTTTGATAAGAAAAAAACTATTTAAAAGAAATTTTAAGCTCATTTATTTCTTCAGTAGCAAGTCTTAGCATTAATTCTCAGTTTGGGCCTTTTAAAAAATAATAATTAAAATATACATTTTACAAGAACAACCAGATTCTCTTCATAGACCTTCCATTTTGAAATAATGTATTTTATTTGTTGACAGTTTGGGTGAGGTCAGAGAGACTTTTGTTTCAAGTTTAAATTTCAAGTTTCAAGTGTTAATTTTCATATACAATTCTTTCCTAATTAAAAGTTTGTACTTCAAGAAGAGAGATCTACCTTTATGTTTTTTTAAAGAAAAAAAACTGATTTTTTAAAACAAATTAGGCAATATTTTTTATTGTATTTTTAAATATTGCTTATTCACAAATCCTTCCATCTTTTGGATTAAGGCCTAATTTGAGAGTACTACTCAAGTCATTAATTTCACAATTACTATTATATTATTAAATTTCTATTTAGAGGTACTTAGTGTCATATTTTCAAAAGGAAATAGACACATGTAAAACAGGAAACGGAGGAAATGCAGCGTGAAATGTACCATTGCTGCGGTTAACCACGGCAGCCACTGGGTGTCTCCACTGCTTCACACCAGCCACTATTTCTGATGGAAGTTTCCAAGGAAAACGGGAGATGAAGAGCAAAGCTTTATTTACAGAATTCTTAATTAGGAACTGATGCAGCATTTACTTGCCAGACATTTTATTTAGAAACAGTTCTGCTCATGTAGGCAATATTTTCTTGCTTTCTTTGATAATTGGGCATTTGATTTGCCAAGGAGAGGAAGGGAAACATTTATTATTTTTCTTAACATCCTATCATTTCCTATTCAAATTTTTAAATCGGAAACAAAAATTCTTCATTTGTGGCATGCTGGCTATTTCATAGCTACCATTTTCAGAGTTCTATAATGAAATCACTCCAGTAAAAGCACGAAAAGTTACCACTAGACAGGAATATGGTATGTTTTTCTTTTGGAAAAGTAGAAAACTACATTGCTTGTAGCTTTCTACCTCTAAGAAATGTCATTGCGTCCCAAAAGGGCTAGTGAATAGAAGAAGGAATCAGCCACAGAGTAGTAGAACTGGCCTCTGGATAAATGATCTTTAAAGCTAAGTCTCTACTGGGTGGGGTGGCTCACACCTGTAATGCCAGCACTTTAAGAGGCCAAGGTATGCAGATCACTTGAGCTCAGGAGTTCCAGACCAGCCTGGGCAACATATGAAACCCCATCTCTATTAAAAACACAAAAATTAGCTGGGTGCAGTGGTGCACTACTGTAGCCCCAGCTATTCAAGAGGCTGAGTGGGAGAATTGCCTGAGCCCAGGAGGTTGAGGTTGTAGTGATCACATCACTGTACTCCAGCCTGGGCGACAGACCATAACTCAAAAGAAAAAAAAAAAAAAAAAAAAGAAGAGCTAACTGCTAACCATTCCTGGGATTGCAGATCTAAACCTTGGGACTGACTGTAATTTAGAAACTTAACCTCAGTTAGTATTTCTAGATGCCATTAAATTTGCAATTTGTTCATTTAGGGTACATTTTTTTCTGCATCCTGACTTCTTTTAGTTTAGTTTTTCCACACCAGACCTGCTACTTTCTTCTATGTCCTCAATTTCTTCTGCCATCTACCATTGCCATTTTTATCTTTTCTTTGCTGCCCCTTTTCATTTGCTTGGTTGAGTAGATAAATTTTGAATGAAAGTCATGGTTTTTAAAAAATCCTACTTTAGCCCCAAATCATTCCATCAGAAGAAAGGAATTCTAGAAATTTAACATAAATCGTTCAAAGTTTAAAAAGCCCCCTATACACAAATACAATTGCATACTTCAGCCAATATTCACTGCAATATAATAAATTGGCTATATAACTGATGTACTTATCTGCTTAAGGAAACTAATGAATGGTGGAATCAGAAAAAAAATTTTGAATTCAAACAGCAGCGAAGTTATAGAGAGAACATATTTTTCATTCTACAAACTATAAATAGAGTAAATAAACACAGAAGTAGGTGTAGGTAACAGAACTTCAAGTTGGAAAGTAGGATTTAAATATCAAGTTCACCTTATCAGGAAAATATATAGTCAAGAGTTAAAGAATACATTGTTTTAAATATTCAAATAAATGAGGGGGAAGAAGTAATATAAGATTATGGATCCCAGATTTGACATTAATTTCATATCATGTACTTAATTCACAGAATTCTTTTCAGAAGGGGAAAGGAATAAGAAATCTCATAGGTGATCAGGGAGAGAGAGTGGATCTCAGCTGTCATTCTACCACGTGAAGATAGATCCATACAAAACCCTACATAGCCTTCCGCAATTTGCTATTTTACTTAACATTTTATTTTTAAGATTAAATGCTACATTTCATTTTTAAATATAGTAATGCTACATTTAATTTTTAAAATACAGTAATGCTACATTTACCATAAATCTTCGTTTGCTTTAATTTAGACCTGAAGCTCAATTTTCCCTACTTTTCTTGTTCAATGGACAGTCTGGCTACATAAAAATTTACATCTTCTGGAGAGAATGAAGGATTTCAGACAATTTACTGAAACACAGCTATGATTTTAATCTCATCTGTTTAGCATGAAGAAACAGATTAAGAAAAGAAGGCATATTTTCAGAATTTATTATATAGTTTTAAAAGATAAAGACACACGCATGTTTATGTTCATCACAGCACCATTCACAATAGCAAAGACATGGAATCAACATAAATGTCCACCAATGGTAGACTGGATAAAGAAAATGTGGCACATACACACCATGGAATTCTATGCAGCCATAAAAGAATGAAATCATATCCTTTGCAGGGACAAGGATGGAGTTGGAGGCCATTATCCTGCATAAACATAGGAACAAAAAACCAAATAGACAATGTTCCCACTTATAAGTGGGAGCTAAACAACAAGAGCACATGGATACTAGGAGGGGAAAAACAGACACTGGGGCCTACTTGAGTGGGGAGGGCATCACAAAAGAATGCCGATCGGGTACTATGTTTATTACCTGGGTGACAAAATTATTTCTACACAAAACCCCTGTTACACACAGTCTACCTATATAACAAATTTGCACATGTATCCCTGAACCTAAAATATAGGTTTTTAAAAAAAAGGTAAAATAAAAATAAAGATAATCTAAGCTATTCAAGTAATGACCCAAAAGTTTTTCTGTATGTTATGAAGAGCAGTAAATGCATTACTAAGCCGCTAGGCTGCAATAAGAGTAAAAGGAGAAAGGTTTGGTTGTAGGATTTAGTGGTCCTGTAGTCTAGTCTTGACTCTGCTGTCACAATTTATTTAACTTCTTTGGGCTCTCAATTTTCTCATCTATAAAATTAATCAATTGGCCGGGTGCAGTGGCTAATATTTGTAATCACAGCACTTTGGGAGGCCAAGGTGGGTGAATCACCTGAGGTCAAGAGTTTAAGACCAGCCTGGCCAACATGGTGAAACCTCATCTCTACTAAAAATACAAAAATTAGTCGGGCATGGTGGGGGCACATGCCTGTAATACCAGATACTCAGGAGGCTGAGGCAGAAGAATCACTTGAACGTGGGAAGTGGAAGCTGCAGTGAGCCAAGATTGCGCCACTGCACTCCAGCCTGGGCAACAGAGTGAGACTCTGTTTCAAAAAATAAAATAAGTTGGACTAAATGCTCTTGGTGCTAATTCTCAATGATCTGTGAAATCATAAAATAAAAACCATAAAGACTAAAAATTTATTCCAGTTCACATGCTTTCATTTTCTGTATGAAATAAATTTTCACTAGGATATGTTGGTAAGGAAAGTACATAGTGTATGAATGCCCATTTTTTAGGACATAGAGTATATTTAACTATTTAGCTTATTATATAGCCAATATAGTTATAGTTTTGCCTACATTACACATTTTGTTCACATCTATAATTTATTTACTTCTGAATTCTTGCTGATAGGCCCCTTCCCTGATTATGATATTGCTTTTGTGGTGAAATAGGATCCACTTGCATGATCTGTGCCATGGAGATCCGGGAGCATATTGTAGGGACTGTATGTAGGTGAATGAGGAGGACTACTGATGTAGACATACTGTGTTAGAATCACCTGCAGATTATTAGGTAGCTTTTTTTTTTTTTCTATTCCTGGGTCCTTCTGTTATAAGGATAGGACCATTTACTAAAACTGCGACCTGCAGAATCCCCCTCAATCTTTTTAATTTTTTTAGTTTTTTTTTTTTTTTTTAAAGTTACTCCTGCTGGAGTGGGAATCTCTTCAATCTTTTATCAGGAAAACAACAATTGAATTTTAGGTTTTTTTGAATTCCTGATCAGAGACACAAATAATTAACGGTCTGGAAAATAGTTGAGTATAATCAAAAATATAATGCTCCTTATAACGTTGAGAGCTTTATACTAACACAAAGGATGCCACACCCAACCCACCTCCCTAAGCCTCCCACTGTTACCAACTCTTGTCCACAATTTCAAAAGAGACAACCTAAAATTCCTTTTAAACTCTAATTTATGTTGAAGCCAATTTAAAAGTGTGATCAGGGATACAGACAATACATTTGCTAAAGCTATAAATTTTGGTGATTGCCTAGGCATTTAAAATCTTTTTTTTTAACCAGTATTTCCTTTCTAAAAATATAAATGTATATGAATAATGGATTATTTGTTATGATTTGCCTTTGAATAACCCTTTTCCCCTTCTTTGTCATTGCTGGGGGAGTTGTCCTATATTGGCTTATTTCAAAAAGAAACAATTTACTTTTGTGAAAAACCATCCTAGCACGCAACATTTTAGCACACAACATTTTAGCACACCGTTTCTTAAGATGTTTGCACTCATAGACACCAATTGTATCATTTCTTTGGGATATGATAAAATTATGTTTAAAGTTCATGTTAAAGCTATAGGTTTTTGTTTGTTTGTTTTTGCTGATCTACATAACAGCCTTACCTCCATGTACTTCACTAATTATATTTAAGGAATTAGAAGACTTCCTCTCTGAATTTTATTCTCATTAATTTTTCTAGAATATTTATCTATTAAATAAAATGGGTTATTAAAGTATGTTAAATGTGTGGGGCATGTAACCAGTCGAATGTCAAGGTTCTGAGTAGGTTAGACTTCATGGTCAAGTATAATCTTTTAACATTCACAATCTCATTCTTACATATTCCCATCCCCCAGGAGTCTTTCATTTCACTCCTATTCATTCTTACTTGCTCCTACTAATATCTCCATTTAGATTCTCTCATCTGACCTTTCCCATACCTCTTGCCTAACAATAAGTTTTATTTTCCCTACTTCCATTAGTCACATCTACTCTGATCTGTAGACATTTTTTTTTACCCAAAACCCAGCAAAGCAAACACTGTCAACCTGTCAAAAAAAAAAAAAAAAAAAAGTGCTGCAATGGTGGAGGGCAGATAAGCAGGTGGTAACAAAAACATTCTAGTGAATCTGAGCCAGGCTGGGAACCTCAGGGCTGGCCTGGCTCAGAGGTGGTAAGTGAAGGCAACAGGAGGCAGGAGGCGGCCCCATCACTGTCCCTCCCCAGAGCAGGAAAGAGTGGGGGCAAGGGAGGAAATTATCTAAGGAAGAGTCCCAGCAAGATCAAGTATTGGTGCCATGTCCAAGGGGTCAGAGAAATGACCAAAGTCAGTGTGGTAGGGCCACAAGATTACCTTGTGGTCTGGCTTTATGTCAGTGTATGGAAGTGCCAACAGCTGAGCTGAGAGCTGCCAAGAGAGGCAGAAAGCAGGTGTGTCAGAGATTTGGGGCCTGCGTGGAAGTGAAATGTGATGGCAGAAGAAGACGCCACAGGAGTTGTTGAGGCGTCGGCTGGGAAGTGAACAGCAGAACTGGCAGAGGCTGCTGGGCCTGTTGAGGCACCAGGAGTGACAGAGAAGACTGGCAGTTGCAGGGCAAGACCCACCAGATTGGCCAGTACAACAGCAGAGGGCCACGTTGGGCTTTGACTCAGGAATTCTGGTGGAGGCAATAATGAGAGAGAAAACATGAGACACAGTAGGTAAGTCAAGGTAGTGGTCAGGATCGAAGGAGACAGGCTGGCCAGATGGCTGTTAACTGAGTGGTTGTCCGCCTTTCCAGCATCGATTGAATAGCCAAATTAAAATGTAAGTCACCTTAAGCCAAGGTCAATTTTAATTCTATACTTTGCTGGTGATACAGAATCATTAACTGTATCAATAACGCCCGCACATTCAACTCATTCTACAATGGGGACAATTGTAATTTTGGCAAAACCATGGAACTTTTTTTTTTTTTTGAGACGGAGTCTTGCTCTGTCACCCAGGCTGGAGTGCAGTGGTGCAATCTCAGTTCACTGCAGCCTTCACCTTCCGGGTTCAAGCAATTCTCATGCCTCAGCCTCCCGCGTAGCTGAAACTGCAGGTGTGCGCTGCCACGCCCGGCTAATTTTTGTATTTTGTAGTAGAGACAGGTTTTCACCATGTTGGCCTGGATGGTCTGGATCTCCTGATGTAGTGATTCACCTGCTTCGGCCTTCCAAAGTGCTGGGATTACAGGCATGAGCCACTGCTAGAGGTGGAACTATTTTTTTGTTTGTTTTTTGAGATGGGGTCTTGCTCTGCCACCCAGAGAGTGCAGTAGTGTGATCTTGGCTCACTGCAACCTCCTTCTCCCAGGTTCAAGCGATTCTCCTGCCTCAGCCTCCTGTGTAGCTGGGGTTACAGGTGCACACCAGCACTCCCAGCTAAATTTTGTATTTTTTAGTAGAGATGGAGTTTCACCATGTTGGTCAGGCTGGTCTCGAACCCCGGACCTCGTGATCTGCCCACCTCGGCCTCCCAAAGTGCTGGGATTACAGATGTGAGCCACTGTGCGCAGCTGAACTATCTTTTTAACTGATGCACATTAATAAGATTTAGAAAATCTTGAGAGTTAACTGACAGTGTTGAGATTCATACAACTTTATGTTGAGAATTATCTTTCCAGGAATTAGTCACATTTTAATCTTCTACTGAAGTGTCAATTTAGTGTAAATAACCTGCCATTTGAATACTAATATAATCTTTCTCTTTGTATAAAAAATACAAAAAGATTGTTTATGTGTGTGTACACATACGTGTCAAGACTAAAAATTAAGCACTGGCTAAAGTCTTTGGCAAAGGACAAACAGTTGGCAAGTTCACTAATCAGAATTTATAATTCCACCATGAAGTTGACTACATTGTTAGTTTAAAGAAGATTGTGAGTGTCAGCACATAGAAAGGTAATCCTGTCTCAATTGTAGTTACAGATTGCAAGTCCTGTGTCAATTCACATTTTAGCCAACAGATACTAATGACTTCACTGAAAGATGTTTAGAAATGAAAGTGTAAACACAACCCCAGTTGATTAATATGCTTATTGTATTTCCTTGTTGTGATTCTAGCGAATATTTGATTATCTTTAGGTTGATCCATAGTATATTCAACAGTATCATGAGCACATGATTTTTGTTGATGATTTGTCCTAAGTTTCTATCAATCCATCCTACCAGCAGAGCCAAGTGTTAAGAGTTATTGCTGCCTGAGTTATAACAGCTGCCCTGAGAATCTTGTCTGAACGACAAGTTAACTGCTGTTCCCAGTTATATCTGTTCTTTCCCACCCTCAAACATACACAAAAGATTTTTGTCATTCTTGGCATTGGACAACAGAAATGGCAAGACACGCCAGCAGGACTCCAAAGGCAGACTGTCCTTCCACCTGTTTTATGCTATAAGACAAACTTCCAAGTGCGAGGCGGCGTGGCTGTTTCCTTGAATGGCAGCTGAATGCGCCAGCGGGATCCTTGGCGGCAGTGCCCAGGCACTGAAGCCGGGCATTCAGGGGAGCTAAATGGAGAAAAGAAACTTGAGCAAACTGCTTCCTGGAACACTGAGAACCTGAATGGGAAATTAAGAAGAACCAGATTCTTTCTATTCTTCCACCAGCCAAGGTCAGATTTCCAAACTCCTATTGATTCTAATCTTTCCCAAACAGTGCCGTGGCAATGTATGAAAGTAATAAAAATAATCCTTTTTCTGTTAAAAAAAAATGCTGTTACTTGCTGTTTTGTTATGCTCTTGCTTGAGAATTTTTCCCCCCATCTTAAAGCAACAACTTCAGGATGGGGAAATCAAGCAAAACCATGGTGAAGAGATTCATTGAAAGAGGACAAGTGACTCATTCTACATCTCAGGAGACAGTTCTTTAAGGTGAGAGGTGTTGGCTATGCCAGCTTGCATGTTGCCTCTTTTGATGTTATCTTAGCAAAAAGCTGGGGCTAATCATCCCTAGTTTGGGAGACTTTGAGCCAGGAATAACTGTCACAGTAAAAGACCTATTAACAGTAAGGAGGGTAAATGGATAGTAAAAAACCTAGGAGAATCCACAGGCTTTTATTAATTCTATTCCATCTGCTTGGTGTTTCTGGAACTCTAGTTTCAAACTTAGAATACCCAGAATCCCAACAGTTGAGGAAAGTAATAACCAGTGTCTGGGGGCGAGTGTGGGGAGGAAAGCAAGGGTAGAAGGAAGATGAGAATTCTTCCAGTTATTTTCTGTTTTTCCTGAAACAGGCTTTCCTGAAACTTTAAGTTTTTAGGAAACTTAAAGAGAAGTGTTTGTTTACTTAAAATACAGCCTCAAGGATACTTTTAGTTTTAAAAAAAAATTCTTGACTCTTTGATTTCCTCTTGGGAAGATTATTATTTAACAAAAATATTTATTTATAAACAAAATCTTTTAGAACAGGATTTTGTGGAGAAAATAGTCTTAAAAGGACTTTTCAGTGGTGATAAGAAACACTGCCCTAAAGAAAATTGTTTAAGGGGTGTCATTTTCCAAATTGTTTTCATGAAAAATTTACAAACAGTGGCTAACTTCCCACTGCACTGTGTATCTAATTCAATCAAAATATTGAAGATTCAAAAAGATCGTAGGCCAGGCGCGGTGGCTCACGCCTGTAATCCCAGCACTTTGGGAGGCCAAGGTGGGCGGATCACCTGAGGTCGGGAGTTTGAGACCAGCCTGACCAACATGGAGAAATCCCATCTCTACTAAAAATACAAAATTAGCCAGGTGTGGTGGTACATGCCTGTAATACCAGCTACTTGGGAGGCTGAGGCAGGAGAATCGCTTGAACCTGGGAGGCAGAGGTTGCATGAGCCGAGATTGTGCCATTGCACTCCAGCCTGGGCGACAAGAGCAAAGCTCCATCTCAAAAAAAAAAAAAGATTGTTAGAGTGGTTGTGGAAAATTCCAGAGTTGCTGCCACCAGCAGAGCCTTCCTTTACTGAGTGTCTAAGTGCGGGTATAACAAATCCCAGACACCAGCTTTATTGGCCAGTGGTTTAAGGAAATAGTAAAAAGTCAGTAAAAATCTTGCTTGAACCAGGAAGCCTCCTCATAGAGTTGTGAATTCTTCAGAGAGGTTTTACCAAAGTAGGGGCAGAATGTGCATGCCCTCTTTCAGGAATTCAAGAGATGTAGGCAACAATGTTTATTATTAACCCTCCTCTCCTTCCATGAGCAAAAACGAAATTACTTGTAATGGTTGAAGTACATTCAACCATTACATTATCAGACGTTGCTCATGTACCTATCATATGCTAGGCTGTGTGCTAAGAGCTGGGGATCTGAAGATGAGTAAAATGTACACTGCCACAATCAGGATTGGCAACAACTGACCTAGGAGGCTCACCTGCATTGTCTAGATAACAAGCCAATTGGCACCTGAGGCCCTCAATCTTATCCCCACATGAGGGGTCCATCTAAACCGCTCATGAGACCAGTTTCTCCCTTCCATGGACGCTCGCTCGTGCCTTTAGGTGCTGAACAGTTGATTTTCCCAGGCAACTCAGCAAGCTGGTGTCTAACCCCACACTGATGTTACTCAAGAAGTCGGATTATCCTCCGACCCACTAGGTTGTTCTCACACTTGCCCTATAAGAAGGAGAGCAGCAAGGGGACAAAGTTCCTCCCCTGGAATGCCCACCAACTATGGATCCAACAGATAACTTTGGCCCATCTCTTCTCTTTATTTGTTAATTCTTGCTTTGTAAATTTCCCCCAATAGAGCCCATGAGATTTCATGGAAATCATTACAAAATAACAAACCTTTTTTGCGTGACAGGTGATGAGCACAAAAGGATCCATATGCAGTGCTTGCCAGCTTCTGTAATACTACTCACCATGATGCTGAGATCACATGCTCCAGAACAAATCCTGTCCTTTGACGAGAAGAATTTAATTATCAGTTCTGGTGGTGACTGGCTAGAGAGAGGAGGAAACACTTCAAGGACTCTGCCGCCATTCCCAGACGGGGAGTGCAGAGTTTGTACCATGGAACTCCAGGGTTCCTTCTCTAACAGTTACTCTGTGGCAGTGCCTATTTTGAACCTCCCTTAACTACTGATTGTGTAGATGTTTGTTTCATTTGTTCATCTGTTTGCTCACTTAATCAGAGCTGTTTTAAGCCTTAAGAGAGATAGTGGACTTCAAAGTACCTTGGAAAAGTATAAAGCTCAATCCAAGTAACATAACTTGAATATCAAATATGTATTTACTATAGATTATCAGTTCCATTCTTTTTTTTCTGTTTTTAAACTAGGAACTTATGAAGCCTAAAATATAAAATGTATATAAATGGATATGCTCTGAAGTGAGGTGGAGGTATAGAAATTGACATTATGATATTGTTCTATAGCTTTGCAAGATGTTACCATTGGGGGGAACTGCTTGAAGGATACAAGGGAAAGCTCTGTCTTATTTCTTACAACAGCATGTGAATCTACAATTACCTCACAATAAAAATTTAATTAACAATAGCTAAATCCAGAGCGTGAATTTCTTATTCTGTCATTTTCCTCCTCCTGAAATTATAGAATAGCCAAACAGAAACCTACCCATGACCACCAGCTGAGATTCACTGGTGTCTGTATGAGTGGACATAGGCAGGTGTATCATGGGGCCTCCAGTCATGCATAATGGAAGATATAAGCAAAGGAAAATACAGTGTATTATATAATGAGACATCTTGAGTAGGGTAGTCCTGGGGTCAGTTGATTCAGCAGCTTGATTCATAATCAAGGGCCTAAACTCTTTTCCACTTTCTACCCTGCCATCCTCAGCCTATCAGTTTCGTCCTCCAGCTGGCTCAAAGGTAGTTGCAAGGTGGCTGCTATCATGCCATGTCCTACATGCAGATGTGAAAACTATCTCTTTTCATAAGTCTCATTTTAAGGGCAAGGAAACACCTGCAGGCCTTTCTGCCACTCTCTTTACCCACTTATTTTATTGTGGAACAAGTCATAAACCCCTCCTTAAGTGGATCACTTGGCCGGGAGGGAGAGCTTGCCATTATCCTTAGATGGAGGAGAATAGGGGTGAGGGTTGTTATGCCTGAACATAATCAGTGCTCTGCCAGTAAATAAGAGCCGAGATGGGGCGATGAATAGGCAATCCCTTACCAAGGAGCCATGGTAAAGCTTCAGGCCAGCTCAGAAAGTGATGAAGATGGAGTATGCTCCACAGCAGCCAGAACTACAAGAAGGAACACACTTTTATAGCCTGCTTCTGATTCCACACATGAGGACAATGGGTCCAGCATGCCACACTGGTTCAGGAACTCAGAACTAGGTAAGGAGAAAGGGAGAAAGGATGGTATAACTGAAACCCAGAGAATGAACTTTCTCCCAGGTGGCTTCAAGGGCTGTCCTTGTAAAAGATCTTGTCCTGGGTTTAAAGGTTAGCAAATTTTTTGTTTTGTTTTGTTTTGCCTGCATGAGGGTTGAGTTAAAGCGAAATAATGTTTAAGGGTTATTTTTTAAATAAAATATTTTATGTTTTTGTTTTTTTGGGTCAATAGAGACAGAGTCTCACCGTGTTGCCCAGGCTGGTCTTGAACACCTGGGCTAAAGCAATCCTCCTGCCTCAGCTTCCCAAAGTGCTGGCATTTTAGGCATGTGCCACCACACTCAACCCCTTAGAAGTCTTTTTACAAATGAGAACATGCAACAGTTCCCTTTCAGACTATTTATTTCCTGGTCAACAAAGATTTCTTTCTTTATTTACCCAAAGGGGACAGGGGTCGGTCTGTGTATTGGAAGGCGTGCCCATATTTGGTCATGTATTGGAGGAGTATACAATTGCCCAAATAAGGGATATTTATTGCCTTCCTGACTGCAGACTCAAGGAGTTCAACATTTTCTCCAATGCCTATCTGTATCCACATTGCCTGTCACAGAGTACATGCTTAATAAATATTGCTTGAACTAATTAAAAAAATTGATTCTCTACTCCCAAACTATGAAAACCTGGAAGGTATATTCTTGCTGGATGGGAGCATGAACAAGACAGGAAGGGAGCTGACGATATCTCTTTCAGTCATTCTCTGTGTCTGTCATACACCCCACATGTGTAGTCCTAAATGCCACTGTCTCTCAGTTGGCTTCTATCAGGACCTAAGCCCCGTGGAGACAGCAGCTTGTAAAGTCTCAATCCCAGGGCAGCAAGAAGGTGGGCCAGGTGGAATCCTCCAGGTCAGGGAAGGTCTTGTCCAACCATGCACTGGAGGATGGAGGAAGTGGGACAGTCATTCACCAGTCTAAATCTCACTGCTAAAATTAAACCAAGTGCCATGTCTCCAAACTTGGAGACCCATGGTATCGGTCACACAGGCCAAAAATTGTTCTTCCCAGGGTGTGGACAGTGGAAGCTGTATAAACGCTGGCCAGTGAGTTCATCTATATTTAAAAAGGGTGAAGAAAATTGTTATTCCTTTCCCCTGGAGGACCTTTACAAATGACCTTGACAAAAACCCCTGAAAACCTATAGAACCAAATTTTATTATAATGCTCTTTTTATTCCCTTGCTTCTATTCCCTCCTTTCTCTTCTTTTTCTATTTCTTTTCTCCCCTCTTTTCCTATTTCTTAACATTGCTCCCTCTTTCTTCCTGCTTGTCCAGCCTTTTTTCCTTTTCCCCCTTTAAGGTGATACTTTGGAACTGAAAGTATAGTTTGATATTTATCTAAAGCAATTGTTTCTTTGTCCATGGTTCCCGGAGCCTTCATAGAAAATAATTCTTCCGGCCGGGCGTGGTGGCTCAAGCCTGTAATCCAAGCACTTTGGAGGCCAAGGTGGGCGGATCACCTGAGGTCGGGAGTTCAAGACCAGCCTGACCAACATGGTGAAACCCCGTCTTTATTATAAAAAATAAATAAATAAATAAAAATAAAAATAAAGAAAATAATTCTTCCATCCTAACTTGACTTTTATGATAGTTACCCAAAAACTTAAGGATACAAATATGTTCACGTTGAATACAATAAAAGGGAAAAATAATAGTCATTTAAAGACTAACATTTAAGCATTCCAGCCTCTACTATTTTAAAATTCAAGTTCAACTTGATGCCACTTGTATCTGAACTCCTAAAATTACAACCGTTATCTGTGTTTTACAGGCTTCCTCTATCTATGCAGACATTTCCTGTTCTGTCTTCCCTTTCCCCAGAGACCCATTACAACCTGCTTATTGTTGGTTGGAGTTTATATCTGGGGAAGAGGGGACTGAGAAACGGAGGAAGGGAGGAAGGCATGAGATCTTGGCCCTAACTTCAATTGGCATGTTTACTCTCATCCGACTGGGTTGGCTTTAGAATGAAAATGTCTCCCCACTTAAATAATTTAAAATTAGTTATTCAAATATGTTTTTCAAAACTCAGTATATCCATTTACAATTACGTATGTCACGCTTGTGCACAACATCACCAATTCTCAAACCCCAGAGTCACAGATCTGAGGTCAGCAACTCCAGCTAACCCTTATATAGTGCTTCCCATGTGCCAGGCACTGTGCAAAGCTCTTCACGTGTATCGAATTATTTCATCCTTCAACAGCTCTACAAGGAATGTATCTTAGTCGGCTTGGGCTGCCATAACAAAACACCAGGGACTAGGTGGCTTAAACAACAAATGTTTATTTTCTCACAGTTCCGGAGACTGGAAGTTCAAGACCAAGGTATCAGCAGAGCTGGTGTCTGGTAAGGACTCTCTTCGTAGGTGGCAGACAGCCACATTCTCACTGTGTGCTCACCTGGCCTTTCCTCTGTGCTCCTCAGAGTGAGTGATCTTTCTGGTGTCTCTTCTTACAAGGATACTAATATATGGGATCAGGGCTCCATCTTTAACACCTCATTCAGCCTTAATTACATCCTTAGAGCCACTGTATCCAAACACAGCTACACTGGGGGTTAGGGCTTCAACATATGTATTTTAGGGGACACAAACATTCAGTCCACAATGGTAGGTAATATTGTTCTCCCCATTTTTCAGGTTAGGAAACTGAAGCCAGACAGGTTGAGTAATTTGCCCAATGTTACACAAATAGTAAGTGGGAACACTGGGACCTGAACTCCAGCATCCATGCTCTTAACCACTAGGCTGTGCTCTCTCTCATCATGAGTCATGATGATGATCTAACATCTAGCAACCCATCAACATCATCAACATCTCACACACCTAAACCTTTGAGCCTATTACAGAATAATCAAGAGTTTTGCCATGCTTTTTAGAAAAAATTTCCTGTCCAGGCGCAGTGGCTCACGCCTGTAATCCCAGCACTTTGGGAGGCCGAGGCGGGCGGATCACGAGGTCAAGAGATCGAGACCATCCTGGCCGACATGGTGAAACCCCGTCTCTACTAAAAATACAAAAAAATTAGCTGGGCATGGTGGCGCACGCCTGTAGTCCCAGCTACTCAGGAGGCTGAGGCAGGAGAATTGCTTGAACCTAGGAGGCAGAGGTTGCATTGAGCCGAGGTCACACCACTGCACTCCAGCCTGGCACCTGGTGACAGACTGAGACTCTGTCTCAAAAAAAAAAAAAAAAAAAAAGAAAAAATTTCCCAACACGAATACAATCTCTCACTATTATTACTGTATTAGAAATAGACTTCTGTGTAACAAATTGGGAGAAAATAACATATTTACTATCAACTGGCTGTTAAAATGCTTATACATCTTGATTAGTAAACAAACCTCCTCTATTTCTATATTCAAACTACTGAAATTCAACAATAAGGAAACAACTCATTTGAAAAGTGGGCGAAAGATCTTGACAAGACATGTCATCAAAGAAGATATGCAGATAGTAAATAAGCATACGAAAAGATACTTCACATCATATGTCATCAGGAAAATGCCAATTAAAACAACGAGATACCACTACATGCACCTACAGGAGTGGCCAAAATCCAGAATATGACAACCTCAATTGCTGCCATGGATGAGGAGCAACAAGAATTCTCATTCATTGCTGGTGGGAATGCAAAATGGTACAGCCACTTTGGAAGACAGGTTGGCAGTTACTTATAAAATTAAGTTTCCATATCATAACACAAGTAGATATAAATATAACCAGTGGTAGGGTTTTTTTTAGATGCTCTATTACTTTTTAAGAATTTAAAGCTTTTTAACCCAAATTTCTACTCAGAAAGTTGGAGCATTGTAATTTGATGAGATTATCCTTAGAATTCTTGCCAGTCAATGAAGAAACTGCTTTAACACCAACTTACAGATTGTGCTGTATTTAAATACGTACTGAGGGGAATCTGATGAACTGTCTGGTAACAGTCTCAGAATTTTTAGTTAAAGGAGGTGAGGGGAACAGTTCGTCAGATAAGAGCAAAGGTTCTGGAATCTGGATAGCCAGGCCTGAATCTTGACTCTGCTGTGTCACTGAGCGAGTCGCTCAACCTGTTTACACTCTGTTTCCTCATTTGTAAAATGAAGTTATAGTAGTTTCTACTTTATGTGAGGATTGACTGAGAGGCTCCATGTTGAGTGTAAATTACATAGTGCCTGGATAAGTACTCACTAAAGAATTGTGGTTTTTTTAACTGTAAATTTCCAAAGAGTATGTTCTTACTTTTTAAAAACTATTTTTATTCCCCAAACCCCCTAACAGGAAGTAACACCATCATTGTTAATGAAAGGATGATGAATGTTTTGAGAGGTCAATGTTCTACCCCAATTCATTCTCAGTATTACTATTTTCACTAGGGAACAGTAGAGGTGATATGGGAAGTGGGCAAGGAAGTGCTGGGTAGATAAGGGCGGGGTTCCTGAAGAGGGCTCACCCTCAGGCTTATGCCCAGGTACCTAAGTGAGAACCGGCACTCTTGTTTTTATGCCCAAATGTTGCATTTTCCAAGACCATGGCCCACCACACCCCCATCCGGTGCCCACAAAAACTCTGAGACCCTAGCAGGCAAGGACACAAGTAGTTGGACGTGGAGAGGAGCAGAGGATCAGAAGAGCACACCGACAGGCACCAGCAGACGCCCAGCAGGCCACTGAGGCGGGATGACACAGAAAATTCAGTCAAGGGCAGTCAGAGGAGAGTCCAGCAGCTGGACAGCCCAACTCCAGTGGAAGACCGCCTTCCCACTCCATCCCCTCTCTGGCTCCCCATCTACCTTGCTGAGAGCAACCTCCACCACTCAATAAAACCTTGCACCCATCTTCCAAGCCCAAGTGTTATCCAATTCTTTCTGGTACACTAGGGCAAGAACTGAGGATAAGAAAGCCCTCGTCCTTATGATAAGGCCGAGGGTCTAAATGAGCTGATTAACACAAACTGCCTGCAGACATCAAAACTGAAAGAGTGCACTGTAACACACGCCTCCTGGGGCTTCGGGAGCTGTGAACACTCAACCCTAGACACTCCCAAGAGGTTGGAGCCCAGAAAAGCTCCCCACAACCTGCCTGTCTGCATGCTCCCCCTAGGGGTTTGAGCAGTGGGACACTGAAGAGGTGAGCCACACCCCTGTCGCATGTCCTGCGAGAGGGATAAGGGAACTTTCTGTTTCAGAAGTTCTGTTTTCAGGCAAAATTGGGCCTCACATGGGCAAGAACATTGCTAGGTCTCAGGCCTTGGTCTTAAACCGCAGCTAGGTACCTCAGCCCTGCACAGGAAGTGGGGAGGAGCTCTTGATTCTTCCCACAACACAGGTTCTCACACGTGCAGCTCCTGTGAATTACATGACATCAGTGAGTATATAGGTTCTGTCTTTTGGGGGAAAGACATTGTAATGTGGAGCATTTCTCTTTAGAATCTACTTAAAACCAGAAATTTCAGTTATTAGAGTGAATTAACACTACCAAGTAGCATATAAAATATATTTTGAAGGGTCAAAACTAATTGTAGACTGTTAGTGTAGACACCCATCAGCACACCTACACTCCCATAGACACAAGAGTATCTGTTTGCCTCTGTTGATGTGGTTGGGAAGTTTTGCTTTGTGACTTGGGGAGTAGAACCAAGTGTTGCTGAGACAGCTAAGAACCAGGAGGAAGAGGTTGGAAGGTTGGTATGGATTCTCTTCCTTCCTAGCTCTTTGGACTTGGTTTTAGACCCCAATGGTTAGATGCATAAAAGCCAGAAAGCAGGGAAATTGTCCACAAAAAAACCTTTATGGTTCTCAGTTCCAAGCATCATTGCCTCAGCTTCCAGGTGACAAAGTGTAGTTTAGAGCTGAGAAGAGAGGCCATTTTTCCTGCTTGTGCATAAAACCCCACTCTGCCCTGACAACCCGAGAACTGGCTGGGCTAGCAGGCCACTGCCAGATGCATGGCACTGGCTTCTTCTTCTCAGGTGAAAGTCAGCTGGGGTACAGACAGTGGATTCAGCACTGGGGGAGGCATGGCGACATTCCTGACAGACTCCTCCCAGAATCTACACACACTTCTGGTGGACTGGCTTCCCCCTACCCCCACCAGGCAGCACTGGGCAGGACTGTGTTTTTGGCTTAATCAGCACTGCTTTCATGAAGGGCTGTGACAGCACTGAGGATTTCCAAGTGGCCCTGCAGACCTGGAGGAACCAGAGCAGGAGAGAAAGGACCAGGTAGATCCATGTGGTTATCGCAGCTGGTATATAGGCATGAATCACACACCCCATTGGAGAAGCCCAGAAATAGCTGGAGGACACTGAGGTCAAGCTAAGAGCATGTTGTTACCTTTGTAATTTGGACATCAAAAGGAAATGTTACCTGATTTTATATGGTCTGGAGAGACCTGGACATGCTGTAATTAAACTATAATTGCAATTAATGGGTTACTTTACAAGTAACCTAATCTCATGAAAAAAATTGGTGGCTTACAATAAAATAAGGAGATTGGTGACTTATATTAAAATAAGGGGATGACAGCCATAGCCAAAATGTCTGTGAATTTGAAAAACCAAGACTCAAGCAAAGAACGTTTGAATTGGATTATGCAAAAAAGACGAAAAATACAAACCCTGGAAGAATGAAACCTGCTTCACTGGGTACCTTTTAACCACAAGTTTCAGCATTTCTTTCCAAGGAGAACTTATGGCTGGAAATATGGATGGAAGATGAACTGAGGACTTGTCCTGAACATCACATGCTACTCTACTAAAGACTGAGAAAAATGTCAGCTGTTCCTATCAAACGATGAGGGGGTTGATGGACATCAGCACCTTTGGCATCACTGTTGATTCCAGAGTGTCCTTAGCTTTTGAGCCACCTCCAAACAGCCTTGTCAACCACTGCAAGATGCATGGCACTGGCTTCCTCCTCTCAGGTGAGAGCCACCTGGGGTGCAGACAGTGGGTCCAGCACCGTAGGAAACATAGTGACAGCCCTGACAGACTCCTCCCAGAATTTACACACACTTTCAATGGACGAGTGATCCCCACACCCCCACCAGCTTCCAGTGAGAAACACCTTCTAAAGAACTCTCTCTTGTTAGAACAGCTTCCCTGACCACAGGAACCAGGGCAGCAATTAGTGGCAGCTCAGCTTGACTGTCCCCTACTGCCTATGTATGTCCCTTCAGTAACTAAGCTGTTTTTACCATCCTTTGGGTGTTAGCTGGTGAGTCATGGCCTCAGGGAAGCCTACACTGACTAGGCTAGGCCTTGTGTTGCCCTCTTTACTTCTTCATAATGAATAAAGGTTGACATAAATTGTGTATTGAATTACTACAGATAATACAGGAAGGGATCATGCCCATATATATTGTTCACTGATAGCCCTTTAAGGCCTAGCATAGTGCCTGGAACACGGTAAATAGTAACATTTGTGAATTTCAGCATCTCTGCAGAGCTTTCCCTACATGGCTTATAGCTTGGGCTAAAGCACTTGATGTATTACCCACTCCTGCTGTTCATATTTTTAACTAGTTATTTTTTTAATATTATATAAGCAACGTGAATACAAGTTCACTGTAAAAAAATTCAAACACATATAAAAGCTACAGTCTTTTATATGTAAATTATGCCACAATAAAGCTACTTTTTAAAAAGCCATGGTCCCCTTTCAAAACTCCACACCAATCCAGTCTCATTCCTTTCCCAGACACAAACGCTAGAGTGTTTTAATCAGAGTACAATTAGGAGGCAGAGCCATGCTAGATATGACATCGCAAACAGAGGGAATTTAACACAGATGGTGGGGGAGTTCAGTGGCCAGAGAGCAGCAGAAAGCCACCATCAACCCTGGGGCTAGAGAGATAGAGGGAGGAAGCAGAGTTACCAGAGCCCAGGAGTTTGGGTCACCTGGAAGAATCTGGGAACATGGCAGCACTTCCAGCTCAATCTGGAGCAGTGGAGGAAGGGGCTATCTGGCAGCAGGTGGAGACATGGACAAGACCTATCAGACGCCATGTGAAGCAGAGAGAAAGGGAGACATAACCTGGCTTCTTCCCTTCTAGCATTCTCCAGTGTCCATCACTGGCTCTCTTTAGCCGGTCTGGAAATGAGCCTGGAAAATGTAGTTCCCAAGGATACAAAGCCCAGATAGAGGATGGTCTGGAATAGATCTGAGAGCAAGCAGACAAAAGGCCGGCATATGAAGTTTAAAATAAAACACATAAATAGCATCATGGCATATGTAATGTTCTAAATTTATCACTTACCATTTTTACAGAGATAAAATCTGATTAAAATGGCCATTGAGAGCAAGCTTGATCCACAGAATGAAGGGTACAGCAGGAGAGCACAGAGGCAGACAACAAAGAAAGACATGCTACAGAAGGGCAGCCCCAGGGACTGGGGTGGGCGCAGGTCTTGTTCCTTGGGAACCAGGCCTGATCTACTCCACAGAGTGGGAGGAGGGCAGGGGGATGAGCTGACCATAGCCCAGCAGCAGGATCGAAGACTCAGAAAGTTTAGAGCCTGAAGGAAACTTAGGTCTCCCATTTCAACTCATGATTTCTATAAAATAAGGAACTGAAATGCAGAAAGTGATAGGCCTGGCAGCCCAGAGTAATTCAGCCAGTTGTTTTTTGTCATGTTTGGTTTTTTGGGGCATGGTGAAGGAGGTGTTAGGGGACAGTTTAGCACTGATTCCTTCTCTTCCTGCTGTGAGTCACTGAGCAGCCTCACAGAAAAGCTGTGAGGAGAAATGAGGAGCTCGAGAGGCAGTCACGCTCATCTGTCCTGCCTGGGGGCCAGTGTTAGACAGCTGACATGTCTGAAAAGTGGAGTCACCAAAGGACATCTTTTTCTTAGAAACTCCCCTAGCCTCCAGAGTCTGGTTTTGATTGTCTTTGGCATAATCTCGGAGCCTCCAGTGGGTCCCAGGGACTGTGCTAGATACAAAGATGAATGAGATAAGATGATGAACAAGAGCCATGTTTCCAGGAGCTCTAAGCCTCACAGGGAATCAGAAGTGAACACAGGGGAACGTGATGCAATGTAATAAATATAATGCCTGTGGCATAGAAGAGGGGTGGGTAATTGCTAGGGGAGGCAAAAGCAGGGAGCTGGGAAAAGAAGGCTTCACAAAGGTAACAGCAGAGAAGGTGTTGAAGGAGGAATAGGAGCTCTTCAGACCACCAACCCCAGTGTTAATAACTGGATTAGGCCAGCCTTCCCCAAACACCACTATTATTCCTCAAGGATTTACGTAGAAACTGTTCTTACCCATTTACCTCTCATTATGTAATGGGACCCCACATACACACACACACATATTTGAAAGTATATGATAGATGAAATGAGTTCACTGCCTCATCAATCATGATCCGCAGAACCAGATTAAGACCTTCAGAGACTCTGGGCACTGAAAAGTTGCTGATGCTTCCATATGTAATTGAATGTAGGGAACAATGCCATCACACACATGCCTGGAAGGAAGCCCAGCGAAGTTCTGGTTTTTCCGACAATGACACCTTTTCTATGGTTTTGAAAATATCAGATAGCCAACTATTACCCAGGTAATGTTGTTCTGATTCTCCCCTCTCTGCCAGTGCTCGTGCTTGTTTATGGGTGATCCTGCACTGATGAGGCAGCCCCTTCCCACACCGGAAACCCCAGGTGAGGTTGGCCTCATAAGTTCATATTCCTATTCTTAACCAAATGGATGTGAAGTTGTTCTTTCACTTCCTCCTATAGCACATGCATTATGACTTTGTTCTTTATCCCTTTCTGTCAACAAACATTCAGCCTGCCACTCAGGAAGGCCACCTGAAGATCCAGTGGTCTGGTTAACCATAAAGAAAGACTGATGTGAGAAATGCTATTTCCTTATGCTAAGCTCAGCTGCTGGTAGCTAGAGGAAGACCACGTGACAGTGAGGTGTTTATGAGCACAGACTTTAAAAACAGCTGCGGCTGGGTTCAACATTTGCTCTTTCACTTAACCATATGATCTTGGGCAAGTTACTTTACACCTGTAAGCCCAAATTTTATCATCTATAGAATGTGCTTAATAATAGCACCGGCTGGGCGTGGTAGCTCACGCCTATAATCCCAGCACTTTGGGAAGCCGAGGCGGTGGATTACCTGAGGTCAGGAGTTCAAGACCAGCCTACCCGACATGGTGAAACCCTGTCTCTACTAAAAATACAAAAAAATTAGCCAGGCATGATGGCAGGCACCTGTAATCCTAGCTACTCTGGAGGCTGAGGTAGGAGAATCACTTGGACTGGGGAGGTGGAGGTTGCAGTGAGCTGAGATCGTGCTACCGCACTCCAGCCTGGTGACAGAGCAAGACTCTGTCTCAAAAAAAAAAAAAAAAAAAAAATCTTTGCCCTAGAGCTTACATTCCAGTGGAAGAAGACAGACAACAAAAATAAATAGCTATCATGTATATATTTAATTATATATAATTATATATCATGTTAGAAGTGAAAGATCTAGGCAACATTGGGGAGGGTTTTCATTTAATTTTAAATTTAAATTTAATTTAATTTATTTATTTCTGAGACAGAGTCTCACTCTGTCACCCAGGCTGGAGTGCAGTGGAGCAACTCAGGTCATTGCAACCTCCGCCTTCCAGATTCAAGCAATTCTCCTGCCTCAGCCTCCCGAGTAGGTGGGATTACAGGCACCCACCACCACACCCAGCTAATTTTTGTACTTTTAATAGAGACGGGGTTTCGCCACGTTGGCCAGGCTAGTCTCGAACTCCTGACCTCAGGTGATCTGTCCAACTTGGCCTCCCAAAAGTGCTGGGATTACAGGCGTGAGCCACTGCGCCAGGCCATGCTTTCATTTTAGATGTAATGACCAAGAACTTGAGTGAGAAGGTGACTCTATGGACATGCAAGTGATAAACACCAGAGGGACAGCCTTCCAGACAGAGGGAACAGTCTGTGCAGAGGCCCTGAGGCAGGAGCAAGCCTGAATGTTTGAGGAAAGTGAGTGTGGCTGGAGCCAACTAAGGGTGGAGCAGAGTAGAGGAAAAGGAAGTTAGAGAGTAGGAGACTGGAGGGTTCCGAGCAGAGGAGTGGCATGGCATGACACACATTTTAATAGGATCTCTCTGGCTGCTGGGTTGAGAATACACTTAGGAGGGTAAGGGTAAAGATGAGGAAACTAGTTAGGAAACGACTACCGTGATCCAGGTGAGAGATGATGCGTGCGACATCCTTACCTTGGCACCTGACATGAAACCAACCCTGGGTAAGGATTCCCATTAGTGTCCTATTGTAACCGGAATCCACACATGCATAGCTAGCACAGGAAGAGCTCAGATTTGCTTTCTTTTCTGCATCTTTCTCAACCATCCATCTACTACCATCATTATTGTTTTCCTTAATCTTCTTAAACCCTATGCTTAATATTCTTCCTTCTTTCTTCTCTCTCTGCCTCCTTCTTACTGTTGTCTTCCTTTTATTACTATAATGTCTTTCAGGGCACAATTTTGAAGGTTTGCTTTGAATCTTGACGAGAGAGCAGCAAACCTTTTGGCCTAGGGTTCCAAGAGTCATATTCCACAAGTCATATCAGAAGGACAGGAAGCAGGGAGGGGTGACTTACGTGGAAGGTGCCCAGCGAGATGGCTCTGCCATGGAGATTGTGCTGATGCCACAAGCAAAGCATGTGTGCCCCTGTCATCCACAGGAGAAGTCCCTCCAGGCATTTCAGATAATACCTGAAAAAAATGATAAGGCAGGGAATCAGAGGCTGACGTTTCTATCGGATGGACTGGGGACGTGAAGATCAAAAGGTCATTTTCAGATGAAATCGGGAAATACAAGGGCAATAGAGAAACCACCACCAACAACCCCCACCTACAGCTCCAAAGCATGTGATTCAGAAGAATCCTTGTTGATATTGGCCATCACCTTGTGTCACAATACGAGGTGAGTTGTCACAGTAGAAAACAGGGGTTTTCCCAGAAGCCATTCTGATAATGGGACTACTGGAAATGACTACTAGGCACGTTGGGCAGCATTTTCTTGTGTGGCGAGAGCCAGACCGTGGGTCTCTCCTTGCGGCCCATGTGCCAGAGCAGAGTATGAGTCTGAGGCAGAGGGAGTCATGGCAGGACAAGCATTTAGAAACTTTCTTCCACTCTTTGACCAAGTATTTGTTGAAAGGAGTGCTGCTGAAACTATAACCACAGAGGCATTATGCTTCCGGAAAAATATTGCAAGCAACAGAAGTCACTGTTGGATCGGGTTCTAAAGGAAAGGGTGGAGAGATTCAACTAGTTAGTGTGAAAGTTGGAGACTGAGTTCTTCTCCCAGAATGTGGAGGCCCCGAAGCGCCTAGATATTCTAGATGACAAGGATTATTTCCTATTTAGAGATGATGACATTCTTGGAAAGTACTTAGACTGAAATAAGTCACTATTGAAATGGCATCAATGTGAAGCTGCCCATTCCACTGAAGTTCTGAAATCTTTCATCATGTAAATAATTTCCATATGTCTCTTTTATAATAAACTAATGATAACTAATGACAAAAAAAAGAAATGACTTAACTATACAAAGAAGTGTCTCTGAATCACATAAATATATCTCACTAAAGTCAAACTAAAGATGTCCCCAACTCAACTCCCCCTTAACCAGTGCCCCAGGATGCCCTTGGCTACTCTAATCCCCCTGACAAGATGACAGAAGGAAAGTCAGAGGCCTCAAGTAATTGTGATTTAAAATCCCTTTTGCCAATTTTACAAAAACATCTGACCCAGTGTACACATTGCAGAGACCCCTCCCAGGGCCTGGGAAGGGGTTCTTCAAGGGAGAACTCCAGAAACTTAAACTTCTCATGTAAAATCAGCTTTTTCCTAGAACAGAAGGAATTTACCTTCATGGTCAGAGAGCTTATTCTATCATAGGAAAGAGATTTATTAGACATTGTTTGTAGCCATAATGTTTTATTCAGCTTAGAAATTGCTAATAATATTACTAGATGACCAATTAATACAGTTTGAATTACTAGATATTGAGCCACTTTTTGTAACTTTTACACTCTGACTTCTCATTCACTCCCTTTTAAATCAGTCAGTCCCAAGCTCATTCATTCAGCAAACACTTATTGAGGATATACTTTCTGCAGGCACTGTGCTAAGTTCAAATGGTGAGAAAAGTAAACACAGGCCCTGCCTCCATGGGACCCTTAGGAGAGGAGACACATAAGCAAATAATCAGGCAGGTATATAACCACTGGACTAGAGAGGAAAAGTTCAGGATCCTGTGAGAGTAAAACAGGGGGTCCTAACCCAGTGGGGGTGAGAGGAAAGATTGAGATCTGAAGGATTCATTCCTTCAACAATTATTTTTGAGTGCTACCCTTTGTCCAAACAGTGCTGAGACCTGGAATAAGGTAAGCAAAAGCTGCAGAGTCCCTGTCTTCTGTCTTCCTAGAACTGGAGGAGACATTGTCAGAGAATCTGATTGCATCTATCTGTAAATTACAACCTGATAATAGCCTCCATGAAGGGGGATGCAGGTGCATATGTGAGGATATGTAAGGAGGGTTGGTGCAGGAGGGACAGGCTTTCTAAAGGGGGCCACAGGGTGCTGAGAGCCAGAGGCAGAGTTAAATGGATGGGTGAGAAGGTGAGAAGGCATCTGGGAGTATTCCAAGCAAAAGGAAGTGTGATCAAGGGCTGGTGGGAGAGAGCACGTAGGAGGGAGAAAAAAGACAAAAAAAGCCCTGCGTGGCTGGGGTGGCTCCAGGTGAGACTACAACTACCTGGGGCTGGATAAATAAGAATGGGCTGGTGTGCCTAAAACTGATAGGAGCACTGGAAAAGTTCAGAGCAGTGGAGAGACACGGCCCAATTGGCATTTAAAGGGAGCACTCTGGCTGCAGCCAGAATATTGGATTACAAGGGTTGCTTTGGCAGTAACTGCATCCTAATTACTTCCCTCTTTCTCACTTTCTTTTCCGGTGGCCACAGAGATTTAAATAAATGCATGCCAGATACAGAGTTAAAAGCATGCCAACAATGAGGGCTGTATGGTTTAGAGAACAGCAGAGGAGCACACTGCTTTCCGTCAGGCAGAGGCAGATTGGATTGCCTGCCACCGCCAGTGGGCTGGTGGCTCCAGGCAGGTCACTCACCTTCTCTAAAACCCAGCTCCACCTAGTCTATGAAATGCAGATAATGATACCTGCTCCACTGAATTGGACGAGCGTTGGAAAGGGTGTGCGCAAATTACCTGACATTTGGCAGAATTCAGTGCATACCAGCTGTTATTGAGGGTAATTGCAATGTTGTCAAGCTAGTCAGAGGAAGATTTCCAACCAAAAGCTATACCAGCGAAAGCACTGAGAATACAGTGCAATTTCTTGTATTAAAAAATATATACGTATATATAATAAATCTATGTAAATACTCAATATTTTTATAGATAGTTGTCTAATGAGATCTTCCTAATACTAGTGTTAGAAAACAAGTTTATATTACTTATATGATTAAATATATACAAATACACAATGAAGTTGAAAAGTTTTCTCAATACAGTATATTGCACAGGAATTGCCTTATATTTGGGCTTTTCCTGTGTACAGTCATGCCCTGGAGGAACTGAACTCATTTCTTAGCATGTCTATCTATCCCCAACATTAGCTTCTTGAGAGTAATTTTATTTATCTCTTTCTCCAGAGCCTACTACAGAGCCTGGCACTCAGTAGTAGGTGCTCAGAAAATGCTTGCAGAATGGAAAAATAGATAAAGAATAAATGAATAAATTTAATTTGTCAATCTATCAACTGTATTTTATGGACCCAAATTAAGATACATTGTCTGTCATACTGACTGTGAGTGTCTTAGAGAGAACTTGGCATGAAATGTTTGAAATTCAGACTGTCCTGGAAAATTCAGGACATGTGATCAGCACATATCCTCAAATAGCTGAACATCTTTTAAAGGAGTTGCAACAAATAGCTATAACAGGTTCCACTGTGGGCTTGTGTTACACTTATTTTTGAACATAAAAATTGTTCCAAGTCCTATGTTCGTGGTAGAAGCAACAACCTAGAAGATTTTAAAGGAGTTCTGTTTAACCACGACACAAGGACTCAGGATCAGCTTTTCTCTTATCTTGCTCACTACAATTAGTTGCCTTGATCAGACCTCTACTGGCACAAAAAGAGCAAGTGAAACAGCCATACATTTTGTTTGTTAAGCACAGCTGAGGCTAGCTCAACAGAGTGTCAATTCAAGGGAATAAAATATGCAGCAAAGTTGGGAGAATGGGAACAAAGAATCCAGTATGACAATTTACAGGAGAGCTAAACAAGCTTTCAAAACAGCATCACGAAGGTAAAAAGCCTCAGTAATGTAGAAAAGAGATAAATTGGAAAAGAAAGCTTGAGAGGAGCTGGAGGGACTAATCTAAAATCAATGAAGAAATGTAAGAATTTGTTTTAAAGGAACATTTTTTAAAGTCAGGTTTATTGAAATACAATTTATATACAATAAAATTTACCTTTCAGTGTATAGTGCTGAGTTTTGACCATTGCATATAGTTGTACAGCTGCCATCACAGTCAAGACTTGGGAGGGTATGTATGTTTTCTAAAACTATATATGTATTATCAAAATGTTTGATAATGAGCTTATATTACTATATACCTAGAAAAAATACTTATATATTATAAATTTATACTAAATACACACATACAGACTCTGATTCCAAAGCCCATTCTCTTTGCTGAGCGAAGAGGAGGAAAGGCAGGGGACACAGTTTAGAAGGAAATAAAAGACTCCTCTTAGAAAGTGACACCCATTCAGAAATGAGAAACCAGAATCAAATTCACCAAAAGACCCGGAGCACAGCTCTGCTGTCTTGAGAGCTCATCACAGTCTAACATTTCTACCTTCAAAAAGCTGTTGAGCACAGATATGCTTCCAAGGTGCTAAAGATGAGACCTAGAGGCCTATCAAGCCCATTGAGACCACTCCAGACCCACAGACCATCACCTAAGCATCTTCCTGTCTCTTCCCACATCTCCAGAAAATCAGGTAGGAACAAGCTAATCATTATTATGGGCAAGTGAGTGCATGGCAGCTTTTCACTGAACTGACGAGGCAGGAAAATGAGTAAGGAGGACAAAGCCAAAGGGAACACAGATCAAAATACAGGTCACATTTGAATATGGAAGCAATCCATAGACAGATATAAAATATTTCCGAAACATATGACAAAGAATTCATATCTAGGTTAGGTAAAGAGCTCCTATATCTCAAAAATTAAACGACGACAACAATTTGGATCGGCTTTAACAAACAGTTCATTAAGGAAGATACATAAATGGCCCATAATCGCTATAAAAGATGCTCAACATTGTTAATCATTAGGGAAATGCAAATTAAAGCCACAACATGATATTACTTCCCACATTAATGCTAAAATAAAGGAAAGACAGATAACACTAAATGTTGGGAGAACACAGGACAACCTGAACTCTCACACTGTTGGTGGTGCAACCACTTTGTGAAAAGGTCTGACAATTTCTCATGTGACTAAACACATACCTGCCCTATGACCCAGGAGTTCTTCTCCTAGGTAGATAGCCAAGAGTTATGAAAGCATTTCCACATAGAGACTTACACAAAAACCTTCATAGCAGGTTTAATTGCTAAACAGACTAAGGTATACTCATATAATAGACTACTACTCAACAATATAAAGAAACAAATTCCAGTACATATAATAGTTTGGATGAATCTTTAAAAATGCTGAGTGAAGGAAGGCATATAAAAGCATATACTGTGTGTAGGCTAGGAGTGGTGGCTCAGGCCTGTAATCCCAGAACTTTGGGAGGCCAAGGTGGGTGTATCACTTCAGGCCAGGAGTTTAAGACCAGCCTGGCCAACATGGGGAAACCTCATCTCTAGTAAAAATACAAAAATTAGCCTGCCATGGTGGCACATGCCTACAACCCCAGCTACACAGGAAACTGAGGCAGGAGAATCTCTTGAACCCAGGAGGCAGAGGTTGCAGTGAGCCAAGATTGTGCCACTGCCCTCCAGTCTGGGTGACACAGCAAGACGGTCTTAAATATATATATATAGTGTGTGTGATTTCATTTATATTAAGTGCTAAAATAGGCAAAACTAATTTATGGTGGGGAAAAAATCAGAATAGTAGTTGTCCCTGACATTATAGGGATGAGAGATGGGACGTGAGGAAAGTTTCTGAAATGATAATAATATTCTGTGTCCTGATAAAGATTTGTGTTACACAAATGTTTCCATTAATCAAAAAAATCACTGAATGGTACCCTTAAGGTATGTGTACTTTGCTGTATATCAGTTTTACCTCACAAATGAAAAAGAACTTTATGTAACCAAATATTGAACTCTAGTTAATAATATGCACACTAAAATGTTTAGGGGTGAAGCATATAGATGTTTATTGCTCCCTTTGAAATATATCAAAAAAATAAGATGGGGCTGGGTGTGGTGGCTCATGCCTGTAATCCTAGCACTTTGGAAGGGCAGATTACTTGAGGTCAGGAGTTTGAGACCATCCTGGGCAACATGATGAAACCCCATCTCTACCAAAAACACAAAAATTAGCTGGGTGTGGTGGTAGGTGCCTGTAATCCCAGCTACTCAGGAGGCTGAGGTAGGGAGCGAGCCGAGATCGTGCCACTGCGTTCCAGTGAGGGCAACAGAGAAAGATTATGTTTCTAAATAAATTAATTAATTAATTAAGATGGGCTAATGATTGAATAGAGGGATGGCTACATGGATAATTATGTGAGAAAACAAGTACAGAGAAAGGTTAATTGCAGAAGGCAGATGGTGGGTGTATGGGTACTAACTATAAAATCATTTTTTCTCTTCTGAATAGTTAAAAAATGTTGGGAAAAATAGGTTAAGAGTTAGAAGAAGGAAAATGAAGATCAGATAAAAAAGGATGAAGCTGATACTAGAATATAATGAAGAACCACAGATCTGTCTTTGTGTTTCTTAAGAGCCAAAACAAAAAGGGGGTAACGGAGGACAGAAGAGGAAGATGAAGAGAGAGGAGAGAGAGAGGAGGGCGAGAGAGCTCAGTTACATGATTAGCAATGCTCACATGATTTTAAAAGTTGTTCTAGTAAAGTACCGCTTTTCCTGATACTAAGTTTTCATGAAGAAGAGACTGTAGTTCTATTAGGAGACTTTACAAATTAAACGAGCAAGAAACTCATTTCTCATTCACATAATGGACCACACTATGGGAAATGCAAATTAAAGCCACAATATGAGACTATTGCCCACATGAATGGCTAAAATAAAGGTAAGACTGACAACACTACATGTTGAGAGAACACAGGACAACCTGAACTCTCATACACCATTGGCAGTGCGGCCACTTTGTGAAAATGTCCGATGCTTTCTTATGTGACTTGAGGTAGTGCTCTGGGATGGTATGGTGGCTCTGTTTAAGGAACTGCAAGGGAAAGGAGGTAATTGGAGCTTTAAAATTCCAAAACACAAAAAATTCCTGCGATGATTTTATCCAGGAAGAAAAAAATTATATCAAAAGATAGAGTCTTAAAAATCTCTAAGAAACATATTCTATCCCCATCTCATTCATCTATGCCAGTGTATCCTGCTAAATTCATTCCTCTCTGAACATATACCATATGCTAGGTACCATAGGGAATGATAATAATAGATTTTTATACCATATTTCAATGATTCTAAGATGTATTTTTTTTGCACATTTTGATATTTCTGAAATTGGGATAGGTCTTAAATCAATGGCATGTCATAATTGGTAGAATTTTTTCCTTCTTAATGGTACATAAAATAATTGCACTTCTTAAAAGCAATGACATCTTAGATTTATTAAAACACAATATCTAGTTCTTCATAGTTCAAAGTATTTTCATCTTATTTGATCCTCACAACAACATATTTTGGTGACATGGGTAGTTATTCCTATTCTAAATTTAAAAATTGAAATTTGCAGAGACTAAGTGACCTCTCCAAGGTCCTCCTTAGAGACTTTATGATGAAGCCATAACTCTAATCTAAATATACTGTTTTCTTCCAATATCCCACTGAAAACTCCATGGAAAAAAACACTTGTTTTATTCACTCCTGTGACACCAGAATATAGAACATTCCTTGGCATGTAGTAGGTATTTGACAAATGTTTATTGAATGAACGTGTTACCTTATAGAAGTGAACGAAAGTCAGAAGGGAGAGCACTCTGTGGGTTGTAGTGAGCTGAGAAGTTTATACAGAGGTCACTATCCCACCATCTTTTCTCTGCTTTGGTGAGTGTCTCATTAATTACTCAAATATCTTCTGTTCCATGATGCCTTCTTCAGGTTAAGCCAAACATTTGTTTTCTAATGACTCAAGAGGCAACCTAGTATAATACAAAGCATACTGGTTTTGCATCAGAAGAAGTGGGTTTTAGATTCCTTCCGATTTTAACCACCTACTAGCAGAAAACTTTGGGAGAGACTGGATAACTTTCCTGAGCTTCAACTTTCTTATCTGAAAAAATCGAGAATAAAACCCAGCAGATTTTATGATTGTGAGGCTTAAATGAGACCATCTATGTGAACACACCTGGTACGTGCTCCCCTCTGCCATGCTCCACCTGGACTTGATAAACACTTCAACACATTTTTTTTCTCCAAGACACTGCAAGTTTCTTAAAGAACTCTATACAGATGAGGGTGCTTAGTGGAAATAAATAAAAAATAAAAGAACACTGTTTGATTCATATCCACCATTCCAGAGCTCAGGAGAGTGCCTGACACATTCTAAGTGCCCTTAAATATTTTCAGAGTTCATTTATTCCCTTATTTCATCTTTAGATATGTATCACGTGCCTACTCTGTGCCAGGACCTTTTCCTGTTGCTGAGAATATTGCTATGAATAAAGCTAACAAAAAGCCTTGCCCTCATGGAGACAGATGGACAAGACATGGATAAATAAACAAGGTATAATGATAACTGCCGAGGAAGAAAATTAAACAGGGAAGGGGGATAAGAGGTATAGAGGCAGGCAGTGGTGGTTTGTTGCAATATTAATTTGGATGTTAAAGAAAAGCCTTATTCATGTGGTGACATTTGAGCAGGGACTTCAAGGAAATTAGGGGAAAGCCACACAGATACAGACATATGGGTTAAATTTGAAGAACAATTTTTTGTAGAAAAAATGGGAAAAAAAAAAAGGTAAATGGAACATTCCAGAATGTGGAAACATTTGACAAAAAATCTAATGGAATTATGTAGAAAGCTGGCTTGGGCAATATTAAATCGACCAGTCTAGCTGGAGTGCCAGGACTTAGAATATCAGGAAGAGAATTTACATTTCATGTTACAGACAAAGGTGAGCCATTGAAGACTTTTGAGCAAGATGACATGACAGGAAGCTTCATTTGGGAGAAAAACCCATGCAAGAAGTATTAAAGGAAAAGGATAGCAGTTCTGTTTAAGAGAATTTGAATTTGACATCATAGTACATACACCATGGAATACTACTCAGCCATAAAATGGAATGAAATAATGGTCTTTACAGCAACTTGAACGGAACTGGAGGCCATGATTCTAAGTGAAGTAACTCAGGAATGAAAAACAAAATATCGTATGTTCTCACTTATAAGTGGGAGTTAAACTATAAGGATGCAAAGGCATAAGAATGATATAATGGACTTTGGGGACTCAGGGGGAAGAGTGTGGGGTGAGAGATAAAAGACCACATATTGGAGCTGGGCACGGTGGCTCACACCTGTAATCCCAACACTTTGGGAGGTCAAGGTGGGGGGATCACGAGTCAGGAGTTCAAGACCAGCCTGGCCAACATGGTGAAACCCTGGTCTCTACCAATGACACAAAAAATTAGCTGGATGTGGTGGTGTGTGCCTGTAATCCCAGCTACCCGGGAGGCCAAGGCAGGTGAAGTGCTTGAACCCAGGAGGCAGAGGTTGCAGTGAGCCAAGATCACGCCATTGCACTCCAGCCTGGGTGACAGGGCGAGACTCAGTCTCAAAAAAAAAAAAAAACCAACACATATTGGGTACAGGTTACACTGCTCAGGTGATGGGTACACCAAAATATCAGAAATCACCCCTAAATAATTTATACATGTAAGCAAAAAACACCTGTACCTCCAAAACTATGGAAATTTTAAAAAGTATGCACATTTATTTATTTCTTCTTTTTTTTTTTTTGAGATGGAGTTTTGCTCTGTCCTCTGGCTGGAGTACAGTGGCGCCATCTTGGCTCATTGCAACCTCCGCCTCCCAGGTTCAAGCAATTCTCATTCCTCAGCCTCCTGAATAGCTGAGATTACAGGCATGTGCCACCACACCCGGCTAATTTTGTATTTTTAGTAGAGACGGGGTTTTACCATGCTGGTCAGGCTAGTCTCAAACTTCTGACTTTAGGTGATCCGCCTAACTCTGACTCCCAAAGTGCTGGGATTACAGGCATGAGCCACCGGGCCCAGCCAAGTATGCACATTTAAAAAATAAAAAAAGAACTGGGCAGACTTGCCTACCTGGTCACACAGAGTGCTGAACACTTGCTGGCTTCTCCACAGAGCCTACCCCAGAAAGAACAAAAATAAATTTCAAAAATAAAATAACCGCTGAATGTGGTGGCTCACACCTGTAATCCCAGCACTTTGGGAATCAGAAGCAGGCGGATCACGAGGTCAGGAGTTCAAGACTAGCCTGGCCAACCTTGGTGAAACCCTGTCTCTACTAAAAATACAAAAATTAGCTGGGCGTGGTGGCAGGCCCCTGTAATCCCAGCTACTCGGGAGACTTAGGCAGGAGATACACTTGAACCCGGGAGGCAGAGGTTGCAGTGAGCCGAGCCCATACTATTGCACTCCAGCCTTGGTGACAAAGCGAGACTCGGTCTCTAAATAAATAACCTGCTTGTCAGACAGAAATACAGCCTAGAGTTAAGAGAGAGATGAGGGCTTGAGATTTGAGAAGCATAGCCCACCTTTAGGCGGGCTGACAGACAATTACAGTCATCTAAGAATTGCAGACTCTGTCTGTGAGCAACAGACCTTGCTAGAATTTCATTTCTGGACTAAGAACTGGTAGATCATTCCCCTTAGGAATCTCCCAAGCTCAGGCCAAGACTAGACAATCAAAGTCAGCAGTAATGAGAATGATATGCAGAACCTGAGAGGGAGATATGCCAGCAAATTAAGTCCTGTGTAGGAAAAATACCTTGAAAGGTGGGGCACAATGTGTCTTGGGAAGCTCAGTCTCAGGAGAAATCTGGAAGAACATATATCACGACAGATGCTTCAGCCTCGTGGGAGGACTTTTGTTTAAAAGTGTGCTATGTAAAATGATGTAGACGCCTTACAAAAAGCAACATGCCAATGATTCTTCTTGTTTACAAAAACATACAGACCTTCACATTTGACTTTTCAATCCGACACTAATTGAAGTTATCAAAAAAGAAACAAAAGTTATCTCTTTGTCATTTGGAATGATTTCTCATTTACTCACCAACAAGCAGGTAGGGAGTCTGTGAGTGCTCCAAAACTGAGGAGTAGGGTTTGTAAGCTGCAGGGAGAAAGGTTGCGGAAGCCAGATGCATCTTTATATAAGATTTTGGAGTCCTACCGATGTGCTTGTGGCTTTATGACAGTGGAAATCTACCACTGAGGAAAGAGAAAAGAAAATGCTATTGAAATAAACTTGGTTCGCACCAACAAAACCTGGAATTCCCACCAGGTGTATTGCATGCCTATAATTAGCTATTGGCTCTTGGGAAGGAAAGGAACTAAAGGTATGCTTTAAAAAGAGAGGACCTCCTTTACTTGAAATATCTTAGTCCAAAGATCTTTAAATATTTTGCTTACATAACCCCCAAAAGAATGTTGTAAAGCTATGTAACTCCTCACATATTTTAAGTTGACATCTAGCGTTTTTCAACATAAGATAAAAATAAGATGATGATGGACTGTAATTGGGATAAATATTTCATGACAGTATTTGATCAAAGACATTTTAACTTCACAATAAATAAAATACCCCAAATCCGAAAGAAATCATGTAAAAATTTTATGAGCCAGTTTTATCCAATGTTGCTCAAAAAACTTGTGTTGCAAGACATTCCAGTTGACTTTAAGAGAATCAGCATCACTAATTTATATTGTTCAGCTGTTCCAAATTCAGAGCTTTCCCCGTGAAAACCAATTATTTCATTTCTAATGACAAGCTTCGTCCTTAACAGAAATATGCATAGGATAGGCAAATAAAAAAACCCCTATGGATATAAGGCAACTTGATTAACAATAACTAAAGATGTCTCCATCAAACCAATATTTTGTTCTTTTTTTTTTACTTCTATATGTATCCACAAAAAATAAAAACCTTTTCCTAAACAGCCCAAATAACACTGCCACACAACAAAAATGTCTAGTCCACATTGTCTCACGGGTCCTTTATAGTTGGTTTTTCTAATCCAGGATTAAATCCTGGGCCATGTACTGTATCTGGTTGTCATATCCCATATGTCAATTTTAATCTAGAACATGCATGCTTAATGCGGGGTGGGTGCGGTGTGGGGGGGGCGGTGATATTATCCCCCAGGGAGTGAAAATTGGTTCTTGAGGAATGAAAAAAATTGCACTCTTTTTTATGTACACAGCACACATATACGTATAGTGCCTAACCTGTATGTGTACAGCATATACACATATACCTGTGGTATTTTCAGAATTAAGAAAAATGTCTAAACAGGCTCCTTTTAAATGTATGAGGTGCAATAATGAAGAGAGGTTGAGAAATTCTGGTCTAGAAGAATCCCTCTTTCTTTTGCTTTGTTTGTTTGTTTGTTTGTTTTGAGACGGAGTCTCACACTGTCGCCCGGGGCTAAAATGCAGTGGCGTGATCTCGGCTCACTGCAACCTCCACCTCCCGGGTTCAAACAATTCTCCAGCCTCAGCCTCCCAAGTAGCTGGGATTACAGGTGCCCACCACCACGTCCAGCTAATTTTTTTTTTTTTTGAGACGGAGTTTCGCTCATTACCCAGGCTGCAGTGCAGTGGCACGATCTCGGCTCACCACAACCTCCGCCTCCTGGGTTCAAGCAATTCTCCTGCCTCAGCCTCCCAAGTAGCTGGGACTACAGGCGCGCGCCACCACGCCCAGCTAATTTTTGTATTTTTAGTAGAGACGGGGTTTCACCTTGTTGACCATGATGGTCTCGATCTCTTGACCTTGTGATCCACCCGCCTTGGCCTCCCAAAGAATTTTTTGTATTTTTCTAGTAGAGATAGGGTTTCACTGTGTTGACCAGAATGGTCTCAAACCCCTGACCTTGTGATCCACCCACCTCAGCCTCCCAAAGTGCTGGGATTATAGGCGTGAGCTACCACTTCCGCCTGAATCCTTCTTTCATGACACTCAGGAATTCATGAGTCCCCCATACATTT